>NQII01001408.1:497062-509586 GCA_002778355.1 Clitarchus hookeri
TAAACTGTATTGCCATGTGAAACACTATTACTAACCTATTTCCAGACTTCAACAAGAGCAGCAAGAAAATGTGTACTTGAAGACTCTACTAAGAATGCTGAAGAAATAACTCCAACTAGGAAACCTCTGGGGATTGTGAACACCTCAGTTGAATGGCAGCCTGAAATACAACCAATAATCAAAAAAATTAATTCTGTCACCAAAAACTGCAAGAGGAAAACTTCAGCTAATACCACAGTGCAGGCTGTTCGAGCATTGAATAGCCATGCTGATAAAAAGACTGGCCCGGCCACTCCAAATGTTAATGAGACTGTGTTCCGTAAGAATCAATCAAACTACAAAACCCCTGATACCACAAAGCAGCCAGCACCTTCTTCCAGCTGCAAGAAAACGCCTCCCCTATGCAACTGTGGCAGGCGTGCTGTGCGTAGACTGGTCTCTCTTCCCGGACCAAACCAAGGTAGACGGTTCTTTGCTTGTTCCAACAGGAAGTCCCTGGGCATGAAAAGTTCATCAGGGTGTGGATTTTTCCGTTGGGGCGCATAANCTTTGCTTGTTCCAACAGGAAGTCCCTGGGCATGAAAAGTTCATCAGGGTGTGGATTTTTCCGTTGGGGCGCATAGTCTCGTAGGTAGTGATGAAGCAGTTAGAAATTTTTTTTTATGTCAAACATATGTACATATTGTGGTGATGAAAACAAAGGACGTATCTTTTAGACAAATTCTTAAAATACCTTGGTGATAAAGGTAAGATACATTTCATTTTTGTATTCAGCAAGTGGAGTTGAGCCAATGTTACATTTTATCGTTTAGCACTGTCAAGAAAATATTGTTCAATTTTTCAAAGGGTTTTTATACATTGTCTTTGGATAAACTAAGTGCAATTAGTAATGCTAGTATTATGTTACTCGCATTACTTGTACAGTTGAGAAGTACTATGACTGTTCTATAAATAAAAATAAATATGTGCAAATTTGAACAAATTTTTATACCAAAAGTATTGTTAAGTATGGAACATTCTTGTTTTGATACACACACTACATTAATGTTCTGATGAATTTTCCACACATTTTGCAAAGGTAGTTATATGCTCATTACTGTGCAAAAACTCTTCCTACCCGGGTTGGCAAAACCTAACTTTTTTTTTTAAACCCAACCAACCTGGACTTTTAAAGGTTTTTTCCCAGAGTTTGTCATGAACAGAGGAATAGTATTTTCCCCCCTGATACAGTGGAGACTCTATCTACCGTTTTTCCCATAAATTCTGGGATTTCAGTAGATGAAGGTTCTGACCTGTAAATCAATAAAATGCAACTTCGAACCTACATTATCTGTAAATAAAGTTTAACTAATAAACACAATAAATATGGGAATTTAAAACAAATATTACTGTAAATAATCCATTAAAAAACATTTTACTGCAACTCATTTAGATAAAGAATATAGCATCACAAAATACTGTATGTAATTGATTGTATTTAGATATCAAATGCAAACTGACCCATAACTTTCAAACCTTTTGAAAGTAACATTATATTGAATGCAAGCCAAACGTTGAATGTCCAACGTGCATTCAATCAGCTGAGGGTGTGCTGAGAGGTTATCGACCGGCATTGTGTTCTTGGCTGACAAGGTGGTGAAGAGGAAGCTTCAGTGAGAGGAGGAGTGAAACAATCTACCCCTGTACTACCAGACCAGTCTGCACCCAGAGGGGGGGTACAAGGATCTCAGGCTGGTTGCTAGGCAAATATGTCCCACCCTGCCAGCCTTTCAGGGGGAGGGAATGAGCCCTGAAGAGTTTCACCAAGGACAGCCAAAGTTTATGCAATCCAGGCCGCATTTGGTGACGCTGTACTTGCATGACAAATGTGTAGTTAAAGTAATTAATAATGTTTCACTTTTAAAAAATGAGCGTCATTAAAATTTATTTCTTTACGGTCTTCAATAATTAATCATTCAAAAACACTTTCTCTGATTTTCCCATTCACTTATGCCTGTTGCGAGTTACGCTGCACTTGGTGCATACGCATTATTAGACGACAAAANCTCTGATTTTCCCATTCACTTATGCCTGTTGCGAGTTACGCTGCACTTGGTGCATACGCATTATTAGACGACAAAAGGTGTCGAATAGGCTTTTACAGGATGTCAGTTTATTTAAAAGTTGCATATCTATTGAAATAAGCTGATGTAAACCCTTTTGTCTCCCCACAGGAAGTTACTGAAAATGAACTTTATGCTTGGTAATACAAGTCGATCAATGTTCAAACAATTTTTGGCGACAAGGGGAGGTCACACATGCTTCTGGGCATATTTTATTCACGAAGATGCTATCTAATGAGTTTAGTTAATATTTTGATTTTATACCAGATACAATTAAACACCAATTTCACAGTAAAAAAATTACCTATAATCACAAAAGAAAATATCTTTGGAAATAATAATTCCTTGTTAAAATGTATTGCGTAACATTTTGAGGCAAAACCATTAGATTTGAAATACTAGTGATGACAGGTGCAACTATTTTGAGCGACAGGGATAATCTTGGTAAAATTTGTAAGATCGCCAGGCATGNATACTAGTGATGACAGGTGCAACTATTTTGAGCGACAGGGATAATCTTGGTAAAATTTGTAAGATCGCCAGGCATGTGGTAGGAAGGCTAGGTGTGCAAGTGGTGGAAGCAAGTGCACGCGACAGGGAGAGAGGACGCAGCCTTTTTTTTTTGCTGGACAACTACTTTGTCGCTGGAAAGCATGTAAGAGGAAGGAAAAAGGTATGTGGCTGAGTGTGTGTGAGACAGAAAAAGGAGAGGAGGGGGGCGTCAGGACACCATACTGGTTGCTAGGTAACTGCTTCCCCTCTCGACATGTGCGTAAGGGGAGGAAGCATGCCAGACTTGCTGCCGGCTGAGTCGCAGACACCATCCGCGTTACCAGTGCANATACTAGTGATGACAGGTGCAACTATTTTGAGCGACAGGGATAATCTTGGTAAAATTTGTAAGATCGCCAGGCATATGGTAGGAAGGCTAGGTACACTTTACCTGCTCTGTGGCCAGGTGTGTAAGTGGTGGAAGCAAGTGCACGCGACAGGGAGAGAGAATGCAGCCTTTTTTTTTTTGCTGGACAACTACTTTGTCGCTGGAAAGCATGTAATAGGAAGGAAAAAGGTATGTGGCTGAGTGTGTGTGAGACAGAAAAAGGAGAGGGGGGCATCAGGACACCATACTGGTTGCTAGGTAACTGCTTCCCCTCTCAACATGTGCGTAAGGGGAGGAAGCATGCCAGACTTGCTGCCGGCTGAGTCGCAGACACCATCCGCGTTACCAGTGCATCCATCAATGTACACCAGATGTTTGGAAACTAATGTTTTGTTAGAGTTCAGATGAATCAATGTATCCACTGGTTCAACTGGCCAGAAAAGTCTGTGTATTTGGTGGATGCCAACTGGAACATCAACAGATGAATACCTGATGTCCGTCCGGAAATTCTTTCAATTGGTGTACGCCAGAACATTCACCACTGGTAGATCTATTGGTGAATTTCCGGAAAAGTCTCTTAGGCTGAACTGAGTAGCGCACCGCAGCTGTGCATGATGATCGGTGGAGCGTTTTACTTATTTCACACCCAGTTTGGAAGCGTTTGCTTAAAAATGATTGTTGCATGAAATTTTAGTTGACGGGATCGAAAGATATTTGGATCTATGTAATATATCCAATAAAAGTAGGTAGTTTTATCATTACTTTTATTGGAATTTTGATGGACCTATTGAAAATTAACTGTAGATATAGTTCATCAGTACATGTGTTTTTGGTACATTGAGAGTCTACTGTATACATTAGCATTTTTTTGTGATAGAAATACAATACATGCACTCAAATTTTTAAACCAATATTTATGAAGGAACTTTTACAGAAAAGGCATATTTTAATATGTACAATTGTGTTCTTAATTTTTACTTTTGTGATAGAGGTGAGATATACGTATTTTATATTAGTATTGCTCTTAAAAATGATGCACAATGCAAAACAGGTTCAACTTTGAAAACTTGGAAAAAGTAATGGATGGTTAAAATATTTTATAGGTTATGTTTAAAGAAATATATGTTTATGCACTTGTCTACATTTCAACTTAATGTGCCATATTACAAACAAAAAAGGCAAAATAAAAGAAACTGAAAATGTTACACTTATCAATGTTTAAATAAGAAGGCCAATAAAACTACAGCAAACATGTACATTTCATGATTATTTTTTATTCCTGCCTTTATTTTTGGCAACACTGCAGCTGTCTTGTAAAAAGGAGGGAAAACGTTGTTTATTACAGAACATTAATGGTGTTTTTATGCGGAGGATAGCTTTGAGTGGATTAGAGATTTTGTGTTGTGAGTTGCGACTCTTTATTTTAATTCTTAATGACAATTATGTAGCAATAAATCTTTTGATTACTGTTTCTTAGAAACATTTTTGATGCCTAGAATTAAATTCAATTATGCCATACATTCCTGAAAGTGGCAGAAAGACCTCTCTAGAATTGACTGAAGTTACAAGAGTTGAAGACTATCGAAGTAAAATAAAAGTGCTGTTCCAAAATTGAAATATTTAGAGTTCACCTAAAGAAAAAACTGTACTGCATGCAAATACGTGACAAAGGTACAGAACGTTTTAAAAAATATTGTTCAGAAGTCTCGCTACTTCAAGTGATAATAGCAAAAGCAAAGTAATGAAACTTAACCAATTTCAACTTTCCAGTTTTGCAATAAAAACCACTTGCATACGACCAGAAAAAAGCAATAGAAAAATAAGTCAAATTTTTTTTTTGTCACTGCAATACCATTTAACGCTGCTTCTTCAAATGAATACAGTAAAACTTCAATAATTCAAAATACTTGTGGTCAAAATTTTTGGCTTTGAATTACAAAAAATGTTTATTATCCAATAAAAAAAAATTATAAATATGTTATTGGTAGGGAAATGTCTAATTTTTCTTTTGAAAATTGCATTAACATTGCACAATAGGGATGGGCAAATAGTAACGATTCATTACCTTAGTAATTGTTACTGTGCTGGATCCAAAGTAATGCATACTGATTTTTGGTAATACTTGTTACTATTCACAAAGCTGTCTTGGGTTATTACTGTGCAGGCTCATTGGAGTCTGCAGTATTCGTGACGAAGAGCAAAGCGAAGTAACAAGTTCCTCTCCTCCAGTCAACTTGTCAGACAGGAAGGGGGTGATGGAGGGCGGACGGAGACAGCCGTTACGTTTATTGGAGGGAGGGGTGAATTTTTTTTTGTTCTAGTGTCTTCAGATACGTAGTTCCATGCATTGTGATAGTATTCATCGTAACAATATTTTTATTTGGTGCAGGCTCATTGGAGTCTGCAGTATTCGTGACGAAGAGCAAAGCGAAGTAACAAGTTCCTCTCCTCCAGTCAACTTGTCAGACAGGAAGGGGGTGATGGAGGGCGGACGGAGACAGCCGTTACGTTTATTGGAGGGAGGGGTGGAACTTTTTTTTGTTCTAGTGTCTTCAGATACGTAGTTCCATGCATTGCGATAGTATTCACCGTAACAATATTGTTATTTGGATTTATGCTTGCTCTGGATATCTGTTAACCAGTACAAAAGAGTATTACGTCATGAAACCCCAGGGATGAGGAGTAGATTTAAAGGGGTTTCACAAGTATGATAAAAAGGATAAAACCGTTTTAAAAAAATTACATTCTCACGAAATAAACGTCATGAAACTGTTGTTTATGAAGTTGTAGTTCAATGACAAATGATAGGTAAATAAACAAAATGGAACAAGAATCAGATTAACATTTTTTATATTTTGTTGTTTTATTGGCCAATAAAGGGTTACAGCAACAATGAATTTATTTCTGACGCAGTGGCTGTAAACAAAGTTTCAACCTTTCTGCATGGCTTTAGGCGCTACTTCTTCACTGTCATTATTGTGCATAGAACTACGCAGGAAATACCTAGCTTCCTCACTGTTCATAACTATTGTAAAATACGTGACAACATACCACCTTACAATATTGTGATTTCAGGTAACCCTAAATTTTGGCAACAGTTGTATTCTAAATTCTATTAAAGAGAGAGTTTACTATTTGCAACATAATTGGCCTACTAGTTGGGTGCCAAATTTTGTATGTGTGTGTGTTTGCGGTGTAATCCTCAAACAAAAATTTTTTGCAGGATACAGGTTGTGAGTTGTGGTTACTAAGTATAGTGTATAACACATCAACACTGGAGTTCGTAAGTATTGCATTTAGTCATCTTATAGTAGGTAGGGATATATGTCATTCGAGATAAATATTATACACAACCCACAAGATACAACATTAAAACACATTACAAGTACAAGATCACTATTATATTATAAACAAATAATCAGTATAGAATGGATAACTGGCACAGGACACAAAATGACAAATACCCTCTCCAAAAGCAATTACATGGAAAGTTTGCATACTTATGAATAAAAATCCCAGTGTTGCACCTTATTATACCGTAGCGCTCTTCTCTTGCAACAAACACATTCAAATTGCAACACAATACCTTAAAACACATTGGTAGATGGGAATTCAAAATTATAGGAACCATAGTAAGTGGAAAACCAGGGGGAAAAAAAAAAACAACATTCGGTTCACACAATACAAATTTATTTCACTGAACCAAATCATAATCTTGTAAATGCTGGCCATGGGGAAAATTAAATTGCAGTTTCTTCAGTAACATCTAATGACTTGCCAACATTAAATTTTAATTAAAATCATAATTATTACTGTTGCTGAGTAAAGTAATTTTGTGGCATACAACATACTTTAACATGCAAGCACTAATCAAGAATATAAAAAAACTTTACTATCAGCATTTTGTCTTAAAAAATTTTACAAATTTTTTTATTACTGTTTTTACGACTGGCTGTGACAGAACATTTTAGAATATGGGCTTCTGGGCAGTAAGTTTACTTTTCATGGCAATATAATGTTCATAAAATTATGCTTAGTTCATTTTTCAAAACCAACATATTTGCTACTGAGTTTGATATGCCACTGAAAATTTTAACTGAATTGGGCAATGCAATAAAAATAACTGGTTGAAAGTTACCCTCTCGTAGTTCGTTGTAAACTGGAGTTAACAATCAAATTTGGAATGTAACATTCCAAAAGAAATACTGGTTCAAGGGATAAATCTTCATTCTCCCTCGTCAAACAACATTAATCCCATCTTTGGAACATAAAGTCACTTCAAAATCACAAAGATGTGGTATTAAAATTATTAATTAACGCATTGCCTTTCTGGTAAATTAACACATTTTAATGGAGACCAAACCAAATACGAAAATTCTTTTACAATAATGCATGCAGTTCATGAATATCAATACATACATACATTCAAATCTTCCGCCAGAGAAATTACAAATAGACTAACATAAATAGACAAAGTAGGACGTCAAATATCAACATGCATTGCAGTAACATTTCCAGTATAAAGTTCAAAATTATTAATTAAAATAAACACTGATGAAAATATGTAATTTAACGTAACTAATGAAATAAAGCACAGAAATTAATAACATAACAAACCTGCAGGAAATAAACACAAACAAAATAATGTTTTGACAGCACAACTATCACTGTAAAAATAAATAAAGAAAAAAATTATTTCACATTAGACTACTTGCCTCCCACCTAAGCAAAATGGGTTTGATTCCCAGCAGGATCACTCATGGATTTTTGCAAGTGGGAATTATACTGGACAATGCTGCCGGTCTGCGGGTTTTCTCACGGATCTCACATTTCTTTCACTCATTCATTTCGGCGCTGCCCCTTACCTGGTTTCACCCTCGTCAGCTGTCAATGATATGAAGAGCCGCCCAAATCTCCTCACTTACTTATTCACTCACTCACACTATTTAGTGGTGGAATCGGCCACTCCTTTAAACCATTACCACTATCACCTAATACAACTGGACCAGGAAACTGGCTCCACCCATTCTCAAATCTGTGGCATACTGCAAAGTTCTGTAGGACTCTGGAGTCATGAATACTTTGCAGGCCAGTTGGCATTGACACTATAAAATTTGTGGTCTGGGCCACTGATAACCATCACATTTAACTAAAGATTTCCATATCTGTCAACATACACTTCTTCATGAACTGGTGGAATGCCAATGTTTATTAAAAGTGCCATCAACTATGCCAAAAACAGATGGGAATCCACCTTTAATTAAAAATCTCTCGGAATGTTTGTTGTGGATGCTGGTCAGTTTATAGTATCTTGAAATAGTCTGTCAATAATGGCATCCAAAACTCTTGATAAAGACTGGCACACAGTAGATTTAGCTATGCCATGTATAAAAGTGCATTTTTCCCCCAGTGCCCAGCCAATGTAGGTACAACAGTCATTGCTGCTTGGAAGATATGCAAATGCTCTTGTTTGTTACATTATGCAGACGTTCCCCAACTGTGTTCAACATAAAGTCAACTTGTGTATTTGACATAATAGATTCTACAAGGTAGAACGTCCTACAACTCGCCAGCAGCAAAATGTCACAATCACAAAACCGCGTGAAAAATGTGTTGGCCTTCTTTTTGTGTGTGTGTGCGTGCACGCGCATGTGTGCCCGTTGACAAGTACCAGAACGTGAGTACTTTAATTCCTTTTATATAATTTTTGAACTGGAAGGCACAGTCGATTTCAAAATTTGAGTTTTGTATATTTTCCATCCTGGATCATTGTTCTTTCCTCACTTGCAAAGTCAATATATTTCAATTCCTCTTACACAGCAGAGCTAACCAAATTAATTTCTTACATGTCCATTTCCTTATATAACTCTGAAAGATAACAAAACCATATATAAAACAACTTTATATTAATAATAATGTTACTTCAAAGACAATTTTCCCATTGAATTGCAATTGAAAACTTTGCAAAGTGACACTATGGTGGAACAGAAATGTGTTTGTGAGTGCAAACTCTTTACACTATTCACTGTTCAATTTTTATTTGCAACTCCAGATTTTTGTGGAACACAATTAAGAATGCAAAGTGAAAAGCTGCAAAGAATAGGCCCCAGGTTTTACATAATTCTGCTCAGCATTTTCTACAATTATAAAATTTTGACTATACGTTAAATATATGAACTTATTTACACTTGCCTTCATTTGTATCAGCAATGGAAACACTTTGTATATAGTAAACACATGTAATTCCATTATCTTTAATAACCAATGTCCATGGGCTGCACTTATTGGGATTGGTAGCGATAAGTCCTTACGTAGTTCTGGTAGCATTAGTTTATAATTTACAATTATTTGTACTGGTGATATTAATGGCTGTAACATTCCCTTTTGAGCGAGGGTTATTGTTTCCAATAGCATGTTCATCTACACTCAGGCAAATATATTCTCAGTTAATGTTCTATTTCCCAATGTTAGTCCATTTAACAACCAACATTTGTTCTTTAGCTATACGCAAGAAATTCCTTTGTTCACCTTCTAATTTCTTTATATGGCTTTCATAATACAAAGAATAATCTTTGTTCAGCGTACCAAATAATACTTAGCTTAGTTGCCCAATAAAATTAATTAATTCCTGTTTAATTCTATTCTCCTGCTTTGTGCCAACTACCTCAAAGACATATTACCTTTCTGGTTCTCTCAATACTACTCATTTTATTGCCATATGATAAACTATTTCTACAAATTATCTGTACAATACTGTGATTATTTCTCATAGATAGTAGTTCTGTTGATTTTTAAAAAATGTACACTTTTGTAATTAACCTCATCCTCTGTTAAGTTAACGTACGCTACAACGGTCCAAACTGTGTTATATAACTGGACATCACTCACTTCCTTAAAATACAGTCCATGTGATCGGGTATTATATTTAAAGTGATGTCGGAAGTCCCAAAATCTCTAAAAAAAAAAATGCCATGTAGGTTTACCTAAAACAATTAGAAGAAAAATTTTAATCTATTAGAATGGATTTTTAATAATTTATTTCTCTTGACAATGTGGCCATCCTTCCGAACAATATGATTACCTAAGATTGGTGCCAGCCAGACGTGTTTCCCTTCTATTTAAGAACACTGTTAAATTCAGTATTTCGTAACTGGAACCTTCAACAGAATTTTGGGGGGAAATTTATTTTTGGCACAGACTTATGTATAGTAAAGTTCAAATGAGTAAATAATCTTCACGCATTTTCGAGGGAGGGAATGTAGGAAAGGCTCTCCCGAATGCTTGCCGCTGGAGGTAAACCACGTGACGCTGCTGACTCTGTACATACCAAACTGATAGCTCTCTATCGTGCTGCACGACTTATGTTTTTTTAAACAGGTAATATGCACACGCAGAGCAGCTCTCGCACAACTTCACTCAGCCGCTATCACTACTTAACTGAACAACCCCATCCCTTCGTGCAGTAGCAATGGACTCACCCAATGTATTTTGGACTTCTGCGCATTATCTCATTTGGATTTCACTTTACCTCATAATTTAATTTTTCCCATAAACGTCAAGTTTGAGTTAAAAAAAGAGAGGGAGGGATAAATGAGGCAGAAAAGACAAACTGCAGGAGGGCTTTGTCTGTGGACATGATGAGGGGGTGTCAACTGTTGCATCCGGCTGTCAGGTTACTCACCGCCTGCTGCGGCCTGAGCACATATGTGAGCCGCTTACTATGCTTATTTTGTTACACAGCACTGCAGCGTTTAAAAATGATCTGAATTTTATGTAGGCACACTTTGAAGAAATTTTACTTTCAATTACATATTATAAGCAATTTCAAATTAACCAAACTCCAAAGAATGCAAAATCCCATTCTTATATTTGAGGGCTAACAACTACTTTGATTTACATACAATTTTGAATCAATGAGGTTTTACTTTATCAAAGATTATTACTTTGCATCCTGGATATACTCCCTTGCTGGACAATTACTTGTCAGTACAGCTGAGGAAATTGAAAATTGACTAAAGTCAGACCTTAAAGACTGGAACATAACATTAATGCAGGATGGCTGGTCATAGATAACAGTGATGCAATAATAGCATTTAAATACACACTGGCCAGGAAGTTTACCTCCTGAATACAGCAGAATCAAAAACTGCTATTGAAGACATAAAACAGCAATATAACAAAGATGTACTTAAATATTGTTTAAAATTATACTATTTTTTATTATAATCATATACTGTATGAATTTGATATACACAGACCTACATATGCTTTTTCAGGTACTTCCAATGTGTACTGATATTGAAAACAAAATTACCCAGACCTTTTGGATTATTGATGTTCTGCTCACCAGATCAATTTGTTAGAAAAGGAGGCAACTCCAAAATCAGTTCTGAAAACACATTGTTGAACTCCACAAACACCACCGGAACCAACACCACCAACCCCATGTGAGTATTAATATAATGTGTTCAATATTTTTGTATTTTACTTTACATAAAAATATATGTAATCGGAACACGCGCATAATCCAAGAATATTTTTTAATAGTAATGTTTTTAGGGAGTAACTGTATAATCCTGTTAATATGGGTCAGGAGGGGAGAAGATATTTTACAAACTGAGAATGAGGACAACAGTGAAGGAAAAGGAAACCTTGCTAATGAACTGATTGTTTGTCAATTCTCTTTGCAAAGAGAGACAATAAGCTAGCAGTCATTGTAATTGTTAAATTTCATAGTAGCTTTTGCAGTGTCACTGTAAAATGTACATGGGCTAAAAGTCACTTTCTTGCAGTTCTGCTTAAAATCTGTGAGATTTATTTAGTCAAAAAAAAAATTACAGCCAAGATTTATTTAGAGGAATGAAATTTTTATAAATATTTAAGGCCAGTTTAATTGTGTCCGATGCCACAGATCCCAAATGACACCAGATGAAACTCACAAAAAGACTGCGTAGAAACTTTTATAAACAATTTCCCCAAATATATAGAAGTTCACAATGAACAGAAGGGAGCTCATCCAAATATTGGATGAAACTGTGATGACAAAGGATTTTACAAAGAGGCAATACACCTACAAAAGCAAGTGAATTGGTAGGTCTACAACTTCTAAATATTCCAAGTCTGTAATGATTTGTGAATTTGATTGGGGTTCTGAACTTTATTGTAGGCCTACAGTAATTATCTATACCATGTACCGTATTGGCCTAAATATAAGACGGTACTTTTTCCAAAATATACTATCAGTAAATAATGGGGTCAACTTATATTTGTGGCTGACCATTTAGAGTAATTTTTTAAAACTTAATTTGCACACGAAAATTATTAGAATTGGCATTTTCTATATTGTAGGGTATAACTTACGTGCTATGCATACAAAAATTCATTTTAAACAAAACTTTGCCAATAATACAATTTCAATAACCGAATGTGTCCAAACGTAAACAAAAACAATGTTGATCTTATTCTCGTTTCATGTCGTAGAGTGAAACAGTAAAAACGTTTTGTTTGGAAGATCCGGCGAGTGTGCACTGCATTTCAGCGTT
>NQII01001409.1:3875-21662 GCA_002778355.1 Clitarchus hookeri
TTTTCATTTAGTGACGAAATCAATTTTCATTTAGTGACGAAATCATTTTTCATTTAGTGACGAAATCAATTTCAAAAAGTCATTTAGAGCCCCAGGGGGGTACCTTCCGATTTAAGCAACTTTTTCCCGCGCTGGATTCGGCATTTCCCTTCTACTAGTCGGATAGCCCCGGCCACATAAATAAAACTCATGACATTTTGAAAATCAACAGACATAAATATTTATTTTTATACTAGGATTGAAATACAAACTATCTCTCAATATTTTAATTAAGTAACAATCTGATAGTTTCATTATCTTAGCTTATATAAAGTCTTGAAATCACTCTTCAATTTTCAGTGGATACATTTTTTGAGGGTAGCCCCGGACATAGATTTAATGATGACCAAACAGTTTTTTGGCCTTACATACATCACAACAGTAGTATTCCTCCGAAGGGTCAATGTCCACACACGCTTCGTGCGCCCAGTCTTCGCATCTATGACACTTGATCCAGTCTTCTTGGAACGTTTCTTCGCAAATGATGCATTCTGTATCCTGGTATCTTTGCTGCTGAACCAAATGTTGAATGTTCTTCTTTGTTTTCATTTTATTAACTGCCGCCTTGTTTTTATTGGTTGCAGCCTTGGTTTTATTGGTTGCAACCTTAGTATTATTGGTTGCAGTTTTCGATTTTTTGGCTGCAGCCTTTTTCTATGCCAGCGGGTTTTTGAATGGCTTGATCTGTGCTTCTTGTCCACTGCTGATGGCTTAGATCCGATCTTGAAGATATTCTGCAAATACAACAACATCTTACACACTTGCTTTAACATTACATTAAAATAACTAAACATTTCTCTATCCAAACATGTCCGGGGTTACCAAACAACATCGTGTCCGGTGGTACCCGACTGCCACATTCTATGTTTTTATTTAATATTGACAATGCCAATAAAGATAACCTAAATTATTAACCTAACTTATACACTAGAATCAATATCTAGGATAATCAATAAATCATGGTGACGTACTTAAATTTTATAAACAATAACTGAGTATTAAATGTAAACGGCGCACACCACAATATAGGCACAGGTAAATGAACGATTGTAAAGTGTTGTTCGCTCGGCAGTCGCGTCCGGGTTGATTCGATTATACGGCTAAATGGCGCTGCGGTCGTTGTCACGTGTTATTTGTTTACCTATGTGCGCGGGATTATTTGAAACTAATACTGGCCGGGGATACCCGACTCTCTCCTACCAGATTTTACACTGGAGAGNGGCCGGGGATACCCGACTCTCTCCTACCATATTTTACACTGGAGAGTCAAAAAAACTGGTATAGGCATGCGTATGCAAATAACAGAGGTATGGAACCAATCAGAGTAACGCGATGCGGTCGGCAGCGCCTTTATAAGACAAAAAGCGTCTGGCAAAGTTGCTAGATCGGTTACTGCTGCTACGATGGCAGGTTATCAAGATTTAAGTGAGTTTGAACGTGGTGTTATAGTCAGCGCACGAGAGATGGGACATAGCATCTTCGAGGTAGCGATAAAATTTGGATTTTCGCGTACGACCATTTCACGAGTGTACCGTGAATATTTGTAATCCGGTAAAACATCAAATCGTCGACATAGCTGCGGCTGGAAAAAGATCGTGAACGAACGGGACAAACGACGACTGACGAGAATCATTAAACGTGACAGACGTGCAACCCTTTCTCAAATAGGCGCAGATTTCAATTCTGGGGCATCAACAAGTGCCATCGTGCGAAATATTCAACTGACCATCATTGATATGGGCTTTCGGAGCCGACGGCCCACCCGTGTACGGTTGTTGACTGCACGGCACAAAGTTTTACGCCTCGCCTGGGCCCGCCAACACCGCCATTGGACTGTTGGTGGCTGGAAACACGTTACCTGGTCTGACGAGTCTCGTTTCTAATTGTATCGGGCGGATGGAAATGTACGGGTATGGAGACATCCTCATGAATCCAGGGACCCTACATGTCAACAGGGGACAGTTAAAGCTGGTGGAGGCTCTGTCATGGTATGGGACGTGTGCAGTTGGCGTGAAATGGGACCCCGGATACGTCTAGATACGACTCTGACGGGTGACATATACGTAACCATCCTGTCCGATAACCTGTACCCATTCATGTCCATTGTGCATTCCGACGGACGTGGACAATTCCAGCATGACAATGCGACATCCCACACGTCGAGAGTGTCTACCGAGTGGCTCCAGGAACACTCTTCTGACTTTGGACACTTCCATTGGCCACCTAAATCACCAGACATAAACATTATTGAGCATATCTGGGATGCCTTGCAACGTGCTGTTCAGAAGAGATCTCCACCGCCTCACACTCCTATAGATTTGTGGACTGCTCTGCAGGATTCATGGTGTGAAATGCCTCCTGCATACCTTCAGGCATTAGTCGAGTCCATGCCACGTCGTATTGCAGCACTTCTGTGTGCTCGCGGGGGCCCTACACGATATTAGGCAGGTTTTACCAGTTTTTTTGGCTCTTCAGTGTATGTCATGTTGGAGAAACGTAATTGCAAATTGTTCAGTTACCGAACTCAGGTCACAACACCATATCTGTATACTGGGGATTACTTTCGCCATTATAACATATGCGTATTAACATGTACACAGTAAGAAATTCACACATAAACATAGCTAAAAATAGTTAATGTACTTAGGGCAGTATTCGAGCTGAGGACTTCAAAATTAACTCTAACATCTATATTTGTATTCTAAAATTTTTATTATTTTCATTTATTCTACGCTTTAAAGATTATTTATTTAATACAAACTTTATCCATGCATTTTCTCTAAGGTAGCCCATAAGTGGTTCTTCCATGGAGGACAATAGAATACAATTTGAAGAGTTCGGCAACAATATTTAGGATAAGGGCGTAGAATTGAGTAGGTTAGCTTGGTGTTTCACGGTCAGCATGCAAAGGGGGCCACAATGTTGGGTATGGTGGCAGTCATTTGAATATTCGTGACCTTATTTTACCTCTTGGTTACATTGACTGAAAAAGTTGTACATATAGTAAAAAATGTCTAAAATATCCCAATAACTTACATTATATCTATACATATTATAAAACTCAACGTCTCAGTCTGTTAGTGCGCTTATCACTCGAGAATCACTTATCCGATTTACGCGTTTTTTAAAATTCATAGGTATGTTCTCTGGCCAGGTTTTAGTATATATTTTGTTACGTAAAGTAAAGTAAGGAAAAAGCAGTGACGATAATAGTGAACCAAGTCGGAAAAAAGTTTGCCGCCAGTGCGCTCTCTTGCAATACGCTGTCTAAACCAATTCCCGCCTATACTTTAAGAGATATCAACATTTTTGTGAAAAAGTAATTTTTCGCGAGTCGGTTGACCGTACGCGGACGTGGAGAGCCAAGGCGGCGGCCGGTCGAGTACGCGTATGCACGGTCGGCACTCAATCGGCTCGCGTCGTTACTAACAAACTAATCACGTTCGAGTATGTACGTGTATTTATTGCGAGACTGCTGCGAATTTTTATTTTAATTATTTAATTAAAAAAAAACCTAAACAATAATTATGNCTAACAAACTAATCACGTTCGAGTATGTACGTGTATTTATTGCGAGACTGCTGCGAATTTTTATTTTAATTATTTATTTAAAAAAAAAACCTAAACAATAATTATGTAGTCCACGCGAGCAGAGCCGTGGGCACAGCTAGTTATATATATACTAATATACATACACATAAGTTATATACACATATATATGTATATACACTGTATAAATACAGTGTATTTGAGTGTTATGAAAAACTTAAACTGCCCCTGAATATTCCTTATTATGAAAATATAAGTCGAAAACACACAGAATGAATCACCTAAAACTTGTACCACAAATATTTCGGAAATGAAAGGTACTATTGACTTGCAGGTTTAACATAACATAAGTTTAGACAAGGGTTCATAATTTCAGCCCAGACACAAATTTTAATGTGTATTTTTTGAACAAAGTTATTTTTTTTTTCAAATGGAACAATGCCTATTCAGAAAATAAAACTAGAGGAAATTAGAATGTCAATGATGTGTTTTGTAGGATTCTAGTGCAAGTAGTTTACATGCCATCGTAAATGACAATTTTGAATACCTACAGTTGTCTGCTCTATTTAAGTGTTTAGTTATTATGCTACGATGTTCGTATGTTTGTACAGATTATGTTTCCTTTACACTGCTTGCATTGGAACCTCTTTGCCAACACTTTGTGATAGTTCATAGTACCTAGACGTAGGACGTGCTGGAAGATGGTATTAACTAATGTTGAAAAAGCCGACATTATCATGGTGTGTGGCGAGTGTAGGAAGAATGCTGTTCGTTCTTGTAATGTGTACACTGAACGTAATCTCAATAGACGTCAAACATCTTGACAATTATTTACGAACTTCTTTAACCAATTACGGGAAACTGGAAGTGAAGCACCTGGAAAACGTAACAAAAACCTACGAGTGACCAGAGAAGAGGGTGAAATTAATGTTCTTAGCTGCTGTCCCTATAAACCCACAAGTTACTTGCCGTTCAATCGCAAGAGGGAGTGGCATGAGTCAGGCAAGTGTACTGAGAATTCTGCACCGTCATAAGTTTCATCCGTATCATGCCTCTCTCTCTCTCTATCTCTCTTAAGAGTTACATGGAAATGATTTTGAGAATCGTGTAAACTTTTGTACATAGGAATTAAGACTCGATAAACCAGCTTGTTTAGCAATGCAGGAACATTTACAAATCATGGGCAAGTCAAACTCAGAAACATGTACTATTGGAAAATGCACAATTGGAAAACCAAATTAAGCTTCGGCATTACAGGAGTTTATGCGACAACAGGGTTGCAACCCTTATTTTCTCTGTTACATATTGTTATGGTAGCGACTGGTTTTGCAGTGGTTGCAAATATTCGTTCAACTACACATTATCTTGGATGTCACTGACCCATTTCCAATACTTTTTTTGTAAAATTTACAATAATCCTGTGTGTCAGCTTAGTCTTCAAGGGTGCGTACCACCCTTACGAAGCATCGTCAACCATATGTCGCCTGTATGATTTCGCCTTATTTTTTCATAAGGAGTATGCAGGTGGGGTTTGTCAGTGTTATTAAGACTCATCCTGTGTGCACATACATGATGCAAGCGAAAGCGAGTTGTGAAACTATCTTGAACAACATTTTAAATATGTATTTTCCATGGCAAAAGTGGTAAAAAGAGGAAATAGAATAATAATAATAATAATAAAAAAGGAAATTAAAAATAAATATGCTATATAAAAGTAAAAAACACAAGTGTTAATAAAAACGTATTTTAAGACTTAAGAATTGGTAACCATCATCCCCTCCTTATGCACTGACCACCATATTTGTTTCCGACACTGGTCGCTAGGAGTACTAATGGGGAAAAAAATTAATAATGTTGTCGTAGTTTCAAGTGATGAAAGATTGCTTGCTTGTGATTGACTGCTTGTCATGTGACATCTTGGGCGCTACAGGTATATAAAGCGACGAAAGTTTCACGAAGTGCTGGTAGTAGTTATAAAAAGGGGCTCGGAGGTTAATGGCTGCAAGCTGAGGAGCCAAGGAGCCATTCGTCATCTTGGGCGATGTCATGCGTGGTCGCTATCTTGTGTTTCTTTAGTTTGTCATGTGTTCCTAACATTTCTTGCAGGCCGCCATCTTGTTTCCTCATTCGTTAGACTGTTTTCTGTTAGAGTGTGCTGGTGCAATGTTTGTTTCTGGTGTATCCTAATAGAGTGGGCAGGAGTCTGATTAGTTCGCCAATCACTCCACATGCCAGTGTGTATTTTTTCCCACCCTGAATTTAAGGACATGGTGTCATTTGCCAAACGTGAGACTTCTGCCCCTAGCAACAGATGTTATGATGTGCGAAATCCCACACTTGGTGTAGGCACTATGTTACCTGTTTATGCGTGGTCCTGGTACTGTGGGTAGTGACCCACCTCGACCCTCCCCTTTCCCAGGCAGACTCACTCACTGCTATGTCGCCTGACTGCCGGAGGAATGATTGACAGCTGACATGGCTGGCCCCACAGACCCTCCTATCCCTGCCAGAGGAGTCGACGACTTGAGAGTAAGAGCAAGAATCTGCTATTAATCTCCATACTCAGTGTAACCCAACATGTAGAAAAAGTTCTGGACCAGATCCGATGACACTATAATTATCCTCTCCAGTCAGAGAGCAATCAGTCTTTGAGGTAGCCATATGGTGGAAGTGTGGTAATCTGACAAAGTCTGGTTCAGCGAGGGACATCAGCAGAGAGGATGGGTGATGGGAGAGTATATGAGAAAATGGCAGACAAGCATGTGTGTATGGTGTGGATGGACGAGAGGGTGTTGTACCAGATGAGTAAAAGGCTACTGTGCATGGGGGTTCTCCGAGCGCTCTAGAACATTACAGACTGGTGGAATCAGGACTGAATTAACACGTGATTTTATGAATGTGTGGTACAAATATTGCTAATATTGCAACTGCCAAATATGGACATATAATTTACAAAATAATTCAGTATGTTTTGATATGCTGTTTATTGGGACAGATTTTAGTTATTTTATTGCAGTAATATATTTGAGGTGTTTGTAAATTGTATTTATAAGATCGGTTAATTGTAAATATCAAGTGATAGCCATTTGATGGGAATGTTAAATCTAGAGCATATTCATTGTAGTGTCTGTAAAATAAGTTACGAAATTATTATTAAAATTTTTATTTGATTAAAACCTCTAGCCTATAAAGAAACTGGCTAAGCCCGCTGTTGGCAGATATGGAAGTACTGTGTGGTGTAATTAAAGGACTGAGTAGCCGAATTAGTAGTGTTAACGAGAATGTAAATAATAAAATAGATAGTGTAATTAAGAATGTAAATGGTCCAATTAATAGTGTTAGTGAATCTGTAAAAAGTCAAATTCGCAGTGTTAGGGAATCTGTAAGTAGTGTAATGAGAATGTAAACAGTAAAATTAGCAGTGTTAGTGCATTAGTAGATAAGAAAACAGACAGTGTTAATGAAGTTGTGGACAGGAAAATAAACAGTGTAAACAAAAATATGGGCAGGAACATCGACTGTGTGAATGAAAATATGGACCGAAAGACAGAAGGAATCAGCGAAATAGTGAACAATACAATAGACTGTGTGGACAAGAAAACTGACAATGTTAACGAAAGAATGGACAGCGTAAGCGGGAGAGTTTACAGTGTTGAGCAGGAAGTATAACAGGAGGTAAGTGACCTCAAGTAGGAATAGCAGCAATTCCTACAGCAGTGGAGAAGATACTCGCGACAAGCAGCTGAGGAGTTGAGATCAACCACCACCTAGCCGGCGAATATAAGCAGCGAGAAGAAGGTAGAGATCGTTGCCAATACAGCCATCGCAAGAGAGGCCCAGCAGTTTTGCAGTGTGTGTATGCCTCATCCAGGTATGGGTAAATATGTCACAACTAAGTCTACCCCCTATGATGGACAGACTCCTTGGTGCGAACACCGGCACCAGTTCGAGATCTTCGCCATGCTGAATGGTTGGACTGATGAGCAGTAGTCGTACTACCTTGCATCTGTACTGAGGAGACCTGCACTGAGCATACTGCAGTTCATACTTAAAGATGTCGAATGGAGTACACCACACTGGTGTCAGCATTGGAGATGTGTTTCAGCGACCACTACCATCGACAGCCCCACCATGCCCAACTACAAAGCCGCACACACTGACTAGGGTCCGAAAATTAGTGCTCTCTTGGTATTAGGCAACAACGTGCTGTGAAGTGGATCGGGCGAGGTTTCGACATCTTCCTCGGTAATGCGCGCGGGAGGTCTAACATCTTGCTTCATTATCTCCATGATCCTGAAACGAAAATATATAAAGGGTGGGTATATATAGGTTCGTAGCGCAGTTGTATGTCATGACTCGTAGAAGAAAGATCAAAACTGGAAGAGGGATCATCGATATGCTGATCAAAACTTCAGATACGATCTGCATATTTCTGGGTACAGGATTTGCAGACTGGAAACCAAGTTAAATGAAAGCACATCATGCGTGGACAAGTGCACCAGTACCCTGGACAAGGCATGCAAGTGTCACAATATCACCCATTCCCAACACAAGGATATATAATCCAGGCACCAGGCAGGCAGGATACTCTCGCATAGGGCCGATAAAATATGCAATATACTGGATATGGGATGCGGAGAAAATATAGCAGCATGTGGCGTTTCCAAGTCAACACATGCCAAAATGAAGATGGTCATGGGGAGAAGAAAGCAAAACGATGTTCTAAGAGGATAGAGAAGAAAAAGGCTGAAGGATTCCTTCCTGCCTTGAAACCAACTATTGGAGCTCGAGGCGGTATCACGGGGACAGTAACGAATATATAGTTAGTTCAGTGAAACGAGCCTTAAACGAACATACTAAATTGGAGGAAAACCATAAGTCCAACTGTAGTCTGATGGCGATCGCCATTGTTAAAAAATTGCCAAAAATTTACATAAAAAGACCTTGAGTAGGCGGAGGTGCAAGAAAGATAAAACATCGCAGCAGGAAGAGGTGACAATGAAATCTCTACAGAAACGACTGCCCACGAACGTGGATTTGGAACTGTCTGCATGGAAATTGAAGGTACCTATTTCTCGTGTCATGTTTATGTGAGATTCTTTGTCCTATAAACCCAAATGTGACGAATGAGCCGTAATAAACCTCGACCCCCACTCTAGCGCTCTGTTTGGAATGGGTAACTTAAATCAAACACGGCATATGTGCGGTATACTATCACTGTTTCTGTAATTTGCATGCTCCACCGGAACTACAATGGTACCTAAAAGGAACACATCTGATTTACAACTATGAGATGGAGCAGATTCCGAACATATGGAAATGCGACAATTGTGTCTTCGCCTTTAGTTGTGATGGAATAAAAAAACATAGGCATATGATTGTGAATCTGAGTTCGTTTCCATTACATACAAGAAGATCACAAATACATTCGTTTGTCAGTATACAAGTGTCCATCATTCTAAGCAGAAATACATCTGAGCCGAAAGCGATGTTTTACCCACCCCTGGAGCTGTAGGGCGAGTGGGTCGTCGGAATGACGGATTTTCAAACTTACAGCTCCGCATCGAACACATTACGGTATGCAGTAGCAGACATCATAACGGAAATCAGCATTCCCACTGTTGTCTACGAACTGAAAGACATCGGCGATTCCGTAGAATAATCTGTACCATCGAACGTGACCTGTAAACTACGGGATAACCCAAACATGCTGAATGCAGTAATACTTTGAGTTGCCGAAGTTGATTTCACTGAACCAGAAACCATCAGTACCTTGCTTGGGTTCGAGTCGCGAATCTATGAGGCTGGAAAAACTCACGAATCGTCTCGGCTGGTGAACATATTTCCTGTGAATGTGATAGGAATAAACTGCAATTTGGTGAGCAGTTGCTTTATCGATGGCAAAACCAGTAATATGCTGCACAAGTTCGTACTGACAGTACTGCGAGGTTATACAATGGTTGAAATTTCAAAGAGTATAATTTACATTCCTGTAATCACAGAGAACATGTATGAAGTGGTCGTGAAAATCGTGAATAAGAACAATATTCAGATCACTTTCAGAAACGACAAAATCACTTTGGGCTTGCAACTATAACAAAAAGATTGAGTTTCGCAAAGCGAACCACACATAAAAAGTCAAGTAGAGCACCTAACCTGAGACTAGCAGAGCTCGAGACACAAGTGTGCTAACACATACCAATGAGCAGTTTCTACATAGCTTAGGGTTGAAAGCTAACATACATGGAAGACAGTGTATTGAACATGATACAGGTGACAGAATTAGACCACAGAGTCAACAAGTTTCAGCTAAACTTCTACCAGCTATATCTGACCAGTCCTTATGCCCTTGCACAACAGGTTTGCATCACGATACACTCTGCCTTTGCAACCATTCCTGTGAATTCGTGGTACACTCACGAAAGTGGATGAGACCCACCCCACGATGATCATGTTCATTCGCAATGGTGTACTTCACCTTTTAGAGCGGGTAATGTACGAAGTGTGTGATTACTATTGCCGAAACATGTGACATGGGCACAACCACGACCATAAAAAACGTAAATAAAAAAAAAACTCGACTGCGTTAAAAGTGAACTGTAAAGATGGACACAACTACCTATTAATTACCGATAGAAAATCATTTACCCTCGGTTTTAAATGGTCACGATTCTCAGCCTTTAGGGAAAGACTGCTAGGGGAAAGAAAATGATGCGGGCACTCTAAAATTCATGGTATCAAATTATAATACGCCGCCGGAGGCTTCAGATATTTCTGCTCAACCTGTGGATACATGTAACCCATTTAAGCCCCCGACTACATGTTATTATTTGAGAGCATGAATTTTAGTGAGCCCATGTCATTTTCTTTCCCCTGGCAGTCACTCTCTAAAGGTTGAAAATCGTGACCATTTCAAGCCGATGGTAAATTATTTTTTTATCCATAATATATAGGGACTTGTTTCCATCTCTTTTCAGTTCGCTTTTGAAGCAGGCGGGTTTTTGGTTCTTTTAATTTACGTTTTTCATTTACATATTTTGTGTGTGTGTTATGTATTTTAATTAGTTTCAACAAAATTTTCATTGAGTTGGAAATACTAAATAAAATGCACAATTTTATAGTTACTTTTGTTTAAGCATCATTGTAAGTTTCGTAGGCTGTTTAATTACGCTAGGGAATGCTGATCATGCTGGTGATTTCACAACTTTTTAGGGTCGAGAGAACTGATGGCTAGACCTGAGAGAGCTCTGAATCTGCTAAGAGCCACATACGCCTGACCTTTAGCGAACAGGTGACTGCTTAAATCGATGACGTCCCGGTCTAAAGATGTTCCTTGTAATTAATGAACCGTTACCGCCCAACATAGGATTAGAGGAACCATACACCGCCCGTTCTTGCCTTGACCACGTAAAAAAATTAAACTCGGCCATTGAAGGCTCGATGAGTACAGCGACGCCGGATTGGTTGCCTGTTATACTTGAGTCGTCAAATTCCAAGAATAGAGCCTGAGGAAGTTCTCCCACCTCCAACTGTTCTCTGCATAAGGCAGGACATTCAATATTACGAATCACTCCCACGGCGCCGTTGACATGTTCATGATTATCATTCATGTGGCATCTCAACATCACATGTGACCCTATACAAATTTTGAGCGTATTTGGCATAACGCCTATTTTATTGGGATAATCAGGTATGTAGTCGCTTCGTGGATGTTGGCCGTATGAATTGGCTTTCAATGAAATGTTTACTACATTAATACTATATACTTTTGTAGATTTTCCCAACTCTGCTGTTATAAGCTTCCACTTGTCCAGTTGTTCGGAAAATTCTGTCTGCTTCTCCATCACCAAAAGGTCCTGTCAGTGGTACTCTGCGGTCATTTATGACACATAATTATTGTGCGTTCGGATCGTTCACTAGGTGATGTTCCGTCCCCCGCGCGCGTACTGCTCCGCTAAAACACGCGTCCTTCGGTACGATCGCGGCTCGCCACCAGAACCTTAACCACATTTAGAGCATTGTCAAATTACGTACCATGTGAAATGCAGATTGTAACATCAAGTCAATCAAATCAATCATGATGTTATAGGTAAATTACTCTGACCTTAAATACCACAGCACTAGAAATATAATCGTATCCTAATTCAGTTTTCATCCTCAAATATCATTTTCACGTAGGCCTAACATTATTGTTTGAATGTAAACATCTTTATTAACATAAACTCTTTAACACGAAAGTGATCAAGGATGTTTACACGTCGACTGTACCTACCTAATATCGTATTTTACTTATCGTATTTTTTGTTGACGATTCTATGGGATATGTTTACAATATATACTTAAATGTATATGTATGCAATCGTCTCATCAAGATCTTTCTTTAGATACCCATGTCAATGTGTTTGAAAAAAAATACACATACGATATATATGGCGGCTGATGGTGACCATATTTAGTTTCCTGGTACACCATATATCCATGTCACTCTCAGAGCTTAGACGAAACAAACGACACCTCATTTAGTAAAATCCATCCAGCCGTTTGAATATTTTGAGGGAATAAAGAATTCCAGAAACATACATACTTACATACATAGATACGCGCGAAAAAAAAATCCTGCCTTTGCTTTCGCGCAGTCAGTCGGGTAAAAAATTCCTCTCGCCCACGCCCAACAATCTCGACATGGTAAGTATGGCAGATTGGGGAGTGGAAGATAGCTACAAAGCTCTCTTTTTCGCTGAAGTCAAATTCGAGGTGAGTGTGTCATATTTACGAATAGTGAAAGCTATTCGTATGTGGATTTCCACACTTATTTCAACCACATTATCTTTATTCTAGTTTCAGGCTTCCTACTACGGAGGCGATTTCTTCCCCATACTGAATCCAGAAAAATTCTGTGAAAAGGAACCATTGCTGGTCTTTGGCACGGCCAAACAAAACGAGCGAGTTCAAAACAGTGAGGTGGATTGCCATATATTGGTGGAAAATGAAAACTGAACACCACTAAATTGGTGACATAGAAATTCCATATGCACTTGGGGCACTGACATATATGCAATGATTAACAGTGCTATGCTATAGACAAAATATGAACCGCATACTAGGCATAACACTTCTGAGCCCAATACAACTGTAGTTGACTCGGTGAAAGAGTAGTTGTTTCAAGTATAGATCTGTGTGTAGTAAGCTTTGTAGAAATGCTACGATGGCATAGAAAACCACACTTTGTGCAATTAACGGACTTTGAATATGACCATATCGTGGGCCTGAGGGAGGTTGGATGGCCCTTCCGAAGAACTGCCCAACACGAAGGACATGAAGTGTCTGCTGTGAATCATTGGTGGAGCCGGTGGTCCAACGATGGTGCACAAGCTCGTCAACCTCATTCCGGATGGCAGCGGCATACGAATTCCTGCCTGGACCGCCACATCAGACGAGCAGCCACTGCTGATCGCATGGTGACCACCACACAGATTAAGGCCACTGTTGCACCCAGGGTGTCAGCTAGGACCATCACAAACCATTTATTTGATGCTGGGCTACGAGAAGGGTGCCGTTCGCCAGGCTTCCCCTCACACCTTATCACTGTGCAGCCCGCCTCGGATGGTGTCGCGAACGATGCAACTGGAGGGGTGAATGGCAGGGAGTGACGGATGTTCGCGAGTGTGGTGTCGACCAGGAGAGCAGCAACAACCAGAGTGTATAAGGCAGCGACATACAGGACAAACTCCTGGCACCATGGTCTGAGGAGCAATAGCCTGCAATGACCATACGTCTCTGGTGTTTGTTGAGGGAACACTCAACAGTGAATGCTACATCTAGAACATCATCCAGCCCATTTTGTTGCTTTTCCTGCAACGCCAAGGAGATGTCCTCTTACAGCAGGACAATGCCAATGCAAATAGGTTTTGTGTCGCCCAATGCTTTATCGAAGGTGTTCGTTAACTCCCCTGGCCAGCACGATCACCCGGCCTGTCCGCTATTAAACATGTGTGGGACATGATGGGATGGCATTTGGTGCGGTCTGTAATACCGGCAATAAATCTCCATCAATTGCAACAACAGATGGAATTAGCATCCCCAAAATGACATCCGACACCTTTATGATCGTCTCTATGCACTACTGCAGGACTGCATCGTCGCTAAAGGAGGCTACACAAGATACTGATAATGTTGTTCAAGACACTCTGTAGCCTCTGCCCATAGGTGCACGACCCTGTGATCAATGTCATATACAGTGTACAGCCTGTATAATTAATTATTCTATAAAACCTCCATTCATGTGGGACCATTGCATCCGGGTGTTCATTTTCCATTTCCCACCAATTTAGAAATCATTTCCAAGCTAAACGTGCCTGGGACCGTCACTGTGTACTGTTTGATTTTTCACGACAGAGTAGCGAGCTACGACTGCTTCTCGGGGCTGGTGACCATGGTGAGCACCTCTTGCTGAAAACTTCTCAAGCCAAAAGGATCGATAGGCCGTGCTTTCGCAGTCCCTACACATACTGAGAGTCGGGATCAAGCCAGCTTTTGTCATTTTGCTACACGCGAGGTTTCTGTCCTCGTTGAGCTGGCCTTAGGACACCTGCGTTATCATTTGACAGATGTACCACCCCAGTCAAACTCCCCGCCTGGCAGTGACCTTGGATCGGATCACGCGGGGGTATATGCAACCCGAGCGCACGCTACAACGCCACAAGGACGAAGGACGGCCCCGAGTTCCCTTGAACGCTTGGTACCAGAAAAACTGTGACAAGGGGCATGAGAAGCCCAACATCATGCGCTCCGCTCAACCAAGTAATGATGTCCAGTTCGCACCTCAGTATTTACCTGCCCTTCGAGATGGTATGTAATCTCCAGGGCTTCCAGAGCCAGAGTGGCTACAAAAGAGATCGCAGTGTCCTACAACATCGATGGCAAAAAGTTTTTGTGCTCCTTCCGCCCCCTTTATTCGTGGGGACTCTAGGACGAAAAGAACAAGAAGACGAACGGCTGGCTGACAATGTACTCTCATGGACTGGAGTGGGAGAAAGGCAAGATTCCGTACCATCAAGTGGGAAACATGCTGCGCCATTTGCTGATGCAGTTCTCGTGAGGAACGATTTACATGGCAGAGCCCAAGCAGAAATAATGGCTGGGCGACTTGTGCAAAGACGAAGTGGAAATCAGCATCATGCAGTTCGAGTATTGCTGTCCTTCGCTGCATAAACTGACGAAACTTTATGACGACCAGTAGCGACATTTCTGTGACAGGTCAGAACCCCACTGGAAATAACATAGTGAAATGCGAAGCTGCTGCCAAATGGTGCGCCTCGTCATTGAATCGGGAATCAGCGGCCTATGACTAGACACGAAGTCGCCAGAATGGGCACCGAGATACGGCACCGAGATACAAGTAGAAATTAATTTTTTCGTTTAGTGGCACACCTGATCGTCGCCCACAGTATTAAGGAGGGAAAAATAGATGATCTCATTTGGTCCTTGCCTGGAGGTCTGGTCGTCACATGACTCCATTCATCCCTACGAACATGCACACAAGCTCCAATAAGGATTACAGAAATGTGGAATATATTTTAACTCCACAAGGTGGGTATCTGCTTACCTACACAGATATTCTACATATAAGCCCATCATGGACGATTCACACATTTTCCAACTGCTTACGAACCATCCCAGATTCAATTGGACTGCCCACGACCATCGGAATGTGTCATGTTCCACATGACACTGCAGACTCCGCTGCCCTATAACATGGACCAAATTATCGCCCCAGCCCAGAATAGTCTGCCTCATACTACCATCCATGCACTGGACTGTGCTGTGGAGCCACCCCACATGGGGCACGAACTGTTGGTCAGTTGCCAGCATCCTGGGTTCGGCGATGTCTCCACCCAGACGGGCAGACGCCGGCAAGTTCACTGTCAGCACCAAACACTCGTGCAAGTACCCACCATGAATGGCGACAATGGGCGTGCCTCCTGTTACAAAGACGAAACAGCACCCACTCTTCGTCGCTGTCGACGCCCGGCGACGTGTATTCTCAGTGATGCTGATGCTGTTTCCATCAACGCAGAATCTGCTGTTGACAGGGATGATGCCGGTGCTGCTATTGACAAAGCAGAAGTCGCCGAACTAACTGTTAAATAGGAGCATGATGTGCAGTGCAGTGACGATGCAGCAGATGACCAACTGGAGACCGATGGTGCGGCTGCTCGTGACAATGAACACTGCTACATTCCTGAGACTGCTGCAACTTTACATAAGATGCTGATGCTTACCATGATTCACGAACTGTCTAGCCTTGCGTGTGATAGCCTACTAAGGTAATGCAATGTATAATTTTTTGGCTAACTAAAAAAAAAAATGTTTGAATTTTTATGAACTTGTAAAAATAATTTTAGAAAGTCCTGTGTTTGTGTTCAGTATTGACAGCATCATAATAAAAAATTACATGAATATGTGTTTGTGTTCTATTTATTTACCTTTCTTGTTTTTAATGTATTTCACTTTTTTATTACAAAAATATTAGTTTTTATTGATTTATTATGTCAGACATTTGTATTTTTAATATATTTATATAATCTTGATAAAATTGTTAGCTTTATAATTTTGTTTTCAATGGCAAATATAAAATTAAATGGAGGTTCTTTCATAAAATGCGTTTTGATTTTATCTTTAGAATTGACAGAGCATCTGTGTGGTCCATCTGCTGCAGGCATGAACAATAAATAAATACTGTTAACCCTTGACCCCACTTAGCCTTAGGCCATTCGGGAGGAAACATTATCTTATTTTTATTAAATTTTCTCCTTGTTGCCACCTGTCCCACTGGAAATAGCTTCTGCCATCTCCTGAACAGCAAATTTTAAACCACTGCCAGCACGAGTCCATCCTCATCTGGCCTTGGGTGGAACAGCGAATAACGAGAGACGACAGGCATCCTCACCAGGCCCTGCACTCGCCCAGTCAAACTTGAGGGAACCTCAGCCAAGGCTCTTAAACCAGCTCATGCTACTCGTTCCTTTCCACGGCACTTGTGGGTTTTCCAGAAAGACTCGCCAGAATCTGGTCCATTGCAGTTGAAGCAGTTATAGTGAGCCTGCATCGTCCAAATACTATACACAATGAATTTCTTCACTGTGAAATTCCTGCTTGGGCCACATCTGTCTGACTGTAAAGAAGTCGACCGTCCCGCTATCAGGCTACAGTCATAACAATTGTCCATGATTCACACCCAGTCTGGGAGGCAGATAACCTATTTAGTAAAACAAGACATTGGGAATGCCCGGGAATTTCCCATGCTTGCTGACCCATTCACTGTCACTTCATGGGTCAACCAGCGGTACCACATGGAGGTGCGAGTTCCCTTTCTGCAACTGTCACTATTTAATACTGTTACTAGAACTGACGATATCTCCAACACTTCGCCACTTAGTTGTATCTCACATACTGGATAAGCATCTAAACGATATACAGTACTCCTTCAAGGTCCACCTTACTCAGTTGACATAATTAAGCCAATTTATAACAAATATATGAAATTACTGTATTCAATATCTGTACCAAACATACCGGAAATAATATATTCATCAAGAACACCAACATCTGGCCAAAGAATTAAACAATACAATGCTATACCACAATAATATGTCTGGATGAATGTTGTAAGAAAATTAATTGACCATCTTTTAGTTATCCATGTTGAAGAAAATGCGGAGAGTAATATTTATTACAATGAAAAAGTAAGCATTATGAATATGTTAAGTAATAATTAAGTTATTTGGACATTAACAACCCTAAAGAGATTCCACATCTGATAAGAGTATGAAATGTAATTCCCCACTCTTTTTGGAGTTCTGGAGATCATGGGAAAAGAATAATAAACTGGACATGAAATAATTTAAATTTACCAGAAATGCATTTACCTGGATATAATTAGTGTGGCCCAGTTACAAAATTAAAAGAAAGATTGCAAAAAAGTGACAGAAGGAAAAATAGATTGTATGAGGCTTAAAAACACCAATACATTGCATACAGAGATCGCAAAGATTTAGAATTTAGGAATTTAGACATGAAACTGATAAAATTTTACAAAAAGGAGCTAAAGAAATTCTGCTATACTACGACACTTCAATTGGTGAAAATTTTTGTTTCTGTGACTGTTGCTGGAATGTTTGCAAAAAGAAAATTACGATT
>NQII01001409.1:21667-134179 GCA_002778355.1 Clitarchus hookeri
GGGGGGGGGGATAACAATTTGATAATAAAATAAACAAAATCCATATTAATTTAATATATAAACGAAGATAAAAACAATAACATTCGATATACCAATGCATTGTCTGAAAGAATTAGATATAGACTAATATTAAAAAGGAGATAAACTTCAGAAGAAAAATAAACGATTATTGATTAGAAAAATGCTGTTATGTAATAAAAAATTTTTATACAATAAAATTAATTAAATAATCAATAAATTTGCTAATGTAGTACTGAATTCTGAATTCACAACATACAATGATTATAAAACTAAAAAAAAATAATGATGATGGAAAAAAATCTGATTTCAGCAGTTTCAGTAGATCTAATATCAACCACTGTGAATTATTCCTGAATTTAAATATTAATGAGTTAAAATAAGGAAGATATCATATTTATATTTATCTTGAAAATTGAATAAAAATAATAATATATTTATTTTTGATATCAACATCAAATTCTTTAATATTTTAATGGAATGTAATATTTATAAAATAGTTTTCACAAATATAAATTTACCCGATGACACTGTTGGTGTTTTTATGGGACTAAAAATTGATTACTGTAAACCTTTCGACATAGGTAAATATGATATTTTAACTTTTAGTGTGAGGAATAGCAAAATTCTTAATTATGAAAATTGTTTAATGACAATAGTATGAATGTTTGTAAAATATAATGAGTTTATAACTGTACATTTTAATATCCGATACAAATTTTTTAATAATAAATTAATAATACTTGATTTTTGAAGTGTAAAAAATTTACTGAAAATAATAATAATTTAAATTTAGAAAATACAAAAAATAATAAAATCATTGAAAAAAAGTGTACGTGTAGTACATAAATCAAAAAACCCAAATATTAAACAGGTGATATCGTAAGAATAGGTACCCTAAGAATGTTTAAAAAAGGTTATGCAGCATATTTGTTAACAGAAACGTTAAAAATTGGTGAAGTTTTATAAGGAAGNATAATAATAATTTAAATTTAGAAAATACAAAAAATAATAAAATCATTGAAAAAAAGTGTACGTGTAGTACATAAATAAAAAAACCCAAATATTAAACAGGTGATATCGTAAGAATAGGTACCCTAAGAATGTTTAAAAAAGGTTATGCAGCATATTTGTTAACAGAAACGTTAAAAATTGGTAAAGTTTTATAAGGACGAAGGGAGAAAAAGTTTATTCAAAATTGTAAAGATTTGATGATTGATGATTTATTACAATTAAAAAAGAGCAGCGCTTTTATTTTATCGTCATATATAATAATGATGTTAATTGAAGAAAGGCGTTAGATCATTACCTGATAAATGTGTTGAATATTTATTTGAAGTCAATGGAGGTAGAGTAGATGATATTTATATTATATTTCTACAACGATAGACATTTAGATATGATTAAACTTAAGACTACAATTTGGATTCTTTTTTATTACATTTTAAGCATTGTTCCAAACCTGTCTTTTGCTATAATTTTTCTTCGGTAGTCTTCCTTTGAACATTATTCTTATCTTCACAGTTATGATAAATTTCAGTAATGAATTCTGAATATTCTTCCAGAGGGAGATCTTCCATTAAAGCTTTGCATAAAACTTTAATTATATTGAATCTTTTTTTAGTCGTCAATGTTTGTTCAGAAATTAATGGTTCGGGAGCAATAGTAGGTTTATTCAAAATGTTAACAGTAGATCTCATATCTCTCATCATTTATCACATCGAAATTGTCATTATTTTGTTTACAAATTGATTTGATATATTTACATATATCATCAAAGTGCATTTGGTACATTTACTTTTCTATCTCAACTTTGAATAGTTTAAGGTAAGTAAAAATACTTGATTCAGTTACCTACAGTTGTTGATTTATTTTATCAATTCATAGTAAATTATATCTTATTCTGTTCTACTAGTGTTATATATCGATAATCGTTGATTTTCTATATTAGTTTGAGTGAACCCACTTTCAGTAGTTTTGCTGTGTATATTGTCTAATAGTAGCAATGTATATGACACCATCTTCTTTTCATATTTTCACTTTTATAATAGTAGTATTTAACTTTACTACCATATATTTTTCTCTTTGTATTTCATTACCTTTAATTTTTAATTTATTCTCATAAACAATAGTTAATTGTTTTTTCCTCTTCTTGTAATTTATACCCATACTTACGAGTTGATGGTAAAACCTCATATTTAAAACAACTTTGCTTTTTCTTTCTTAGATAATAAAACTAATGAATAAATGCCTGATTCATTTCCTTTATATATATTTTAACAGCATCGTACTATTTATATATCTTTACACCACAGCAATGTCTATTCCTTTGATCTAAGGGTTATTATTTTTATCTAACATGGATAAAAAATTAATTTATTAACATAAGGGAATTATATTTCATATTTAAAATCAACTCTATTGGTATAAGAAAAATAATTAAAATTATTTAATATGCCTTAATATGTAACTTTCTCATACTTTAAGTAATAATTATTTAACAGTCCTTTGATTTTTCCTTTTTTCCTTCAATAATCTAGTGACCCTTCTTCCTTGGTCACTTAATTTACTTAATATTTTCAGGATGTACGACCATACCTCCTAAAATCCCATAATAAATAAAACCCAAAATATTTTTAGTTATATTTATATAGTTATATTTTTAAACCACGAGTATAAATTTAATTGATGATTATTTTAATTGGCAAACTCAAAAATATTAAATTGTATGTCACATTAATTTCATATTTATTTTTCCTTAAAATTTCAGTTTCTATGTTTATAGGGGCTAGAGATCCATGTTGAATAATTCACAAAATAGTTAGTTATTATAATAATCTTCTTATTAAATAATGGTATCCAAATATCTTGACACCAATTTACTAAATTTAATAAATAATTATTTTTATTTGTAATTCAACAGTTCACACAACTGTTAATACAACCGTTCACACAATCATTCATACATCCTTTTAAACTGTTATAAAATATTTAATTTTATCTCTATATTTTTATTATTATTTTTTGTATTCATGTATATAGTAATAAAACCAAAATATTTATTCCAACACCTGGAACTTCTTTAAGTTAGTATCATTCTGACAGAAATACATAAAAATTGATATTACCTCGTACCAACTGTTTTGGTACTTTTTAGTAGGTTTGAACTAAATAAAAACAATTACGCTTTTTGTATCTTCCCCTATTATAATTTTGCTTTATGATAGATTGACTATCATGTCATCGAATATAACCACATAATTATTGTCACATTCATCTAAAGGGATAATTTTTTCTTCATTACTATTAAAAAAAGTAAACGAATTGTTTGTTACATTTTTGGATACCTTTCCAAAAAACACTTTGTAATTGAACATATTTGGGTTGATTTAAACCGCCATTCTTTATTGTATACAAAATTTGACTAATGATTATTGCTGTAATATTCTCAGACAATAGTTCACCATTCTTTTTAATTATAGATTTTTCTTCAGAAATCAAAAATTTAACACCCGAATCACTTTTATTCGTGTAATATATTTGTAGATAAAGGAATACTAAGTTTAAGTTGAATAATACTAATTTCATTTTAAGGAAGAAGTTTCACTATGATATTCGTCCTAATGATCACTCAGTTGCATTGAATAGATTTGATACAACATATTTTTAATCGCTAATATATATAATAACAAAATAAAAATAAAATATACAAGTGAGAAAGTTATTATTCCTGAAGGTCAGTGTGATATCGATTCATTGAAAGGAACTATAAATTAATTTGACCCATTTTTGACTAATGGAATTGAATTATCGCCAGACATAATACAATAAGACTTCAATCCAAGTTCAATATTAAGTTTGACGATAGATTATCTGACATTTTAGGTATTGAAAGAAAAAGTGTTTTAGAAAATGATAATAGATTTTAGGTACTAAACTACCGAATTTCGATGCAGTGAAAACATAAATGTTAATTGCTATTTAACTTATGTTATGTTTATTAAAACAATGAATTTAATCACTTAGAGGCAAATATTATTGCTATCTCTGAACCAAAAACTATGTATAGTTTTAAGGATTCTATTGTTTATGTACCAGCATATTCTTCATTTTATAAAATAATAATGAAATGTATAATAAAATAGTTTTAGAAATCAAAGATCACAGTCTAAATTTAATTGGTTTTGAAGGTGCAGATATTAAAATAATATTATAATTAAAAAATTAATTAATTTAATAAATTTATCCTAATTTTTAAAATAAATGTTTTTATCTATTACGAGGCTGTATCATCCCTTATACAGAATTTATTCGTTTTAATGTCATAACAGAAGAGTCAGGGTCATTAATGAAAATGTTTCATTATAGAAGCATTACATATCATGTTTCTGTGAACATTTTTGTACCCGATTATTAATAGGTGTTCCGTGGTTGTCATTAAAAGGTGAGAATGAATTTATATATAAAATTTGGTATCACAATGATTGTTGCATAAATATGCATTATCAGTTCCTATATTATTTCTGTAATTATGAAGCAAAGTAATTAGCTGAGTTTCTATTGTCGTATTTTTCAATAAATCCCCCTAAATTTGAATCAGGAAGAAATTAATAAAGAGTTCAATATAGCAAGTGACACAGGCTCTTAAATAAAATATAAATTATATATATAGTATAAAAAAATTATTTAGTAACTTTGTAAAATAGTACAATAAAGGAAATATTATTCCTAATAACATGGAGAACATTCAGTTGTATATGTTACACCCTAAATAGAGAAGAGATAATAGAGATTACAACATGTCATTACCGAATTAAACAAATGTAATATTATAATATTATAATGTAATTATACTTACATTATATATTACATACTTATTCTTTCCTTTCAATATCTCATCTATAAGGTTTATCTTTGTTACCACACGGTACTGCATTTATACTGTTTATTAAATACATTTGATCATCATATGGAGATAATACTACTTTCTTAAATTCAACTGTATATAACTTAAGTTTCTTCAACATTATATTATAAACCGTTTATATAGTTTGATTATTAATTAAACAATATTTGTTCATATGATACTTCATTTTTTCTTTATTACATTTTCTTATTCCTTTACAAACTTCCTTTACTTTAACATCATTCCTAAAGGTATACATTTCTGATCTCACTCCAACAAACTCTCTTATTGGTGTTCCTAAGTATTTATCTTTAAATAATCCTGGAGCTTTTTTATTAACTTGGGGTTTCAATGTGTTAAATATAATTTTTAATATCTCCGTATACATCTTCTGTTTCAATATACACAAAGAGAATATGCATCACCACCCAAGAATCTAATTTTTCTTTGTGCAATTTTACTCGATCTTATATTAATAATTTTGATCATTCGAATAAAAAAAATCCACAATATACTGGCTTTTTAAATGTCATTTTATGTTCCTTCTTTTTCAACAACACATGAACTTAAGTTATAGCTTTTTAATATTTATGTTCATTAAATTTTTATAATAAATTTATTAACTTTACATTACACAAATTTCGAACATTTTCCACATGTTTTCCATAAACTGTATTATTCGTAAGCTTATAAAAGTCCTTTACAAAGTCGTTATAACTTTCTGCCTTAAGTTTGTATTCTTTGATTATAGAACCTTAGCCACGCTTTATGTTCAAAAATGATAAATTATGATCAGTTAACATCCTATAATCATTACATTTTTCATGCCGTTCTTGAGGGATAACCAATTCAACAATGTATGTATACCTACATTTCTTATAATCTTTTAGATTTCATATTTTATCTATATTATTATAATTTGGTTAAAGTAGTTTTTTTTTGATTTCACGGTTATTGTTTTACAATCTAAAAAGTTACTAATCGATAATGGTTGACTCAATGCATAGCCATATAGATTATCATCATCTAAATACAAAACATAACTAAAATATTTTTGACTAATTTATATCCCTTTTTCAGTTGCTTTTTCTTTTGATATCTTTACTGTTTTACTGGACTTTTCGTTATAGAAAAAAACAGTTATTTGCAAGTGCATACATGTTTGGTATTGTTGAAATACCACCTCTTATTCCTATTTCATAATTTTTATATGTTTCTTGATCTGTAATTAATTCTAATTGTTGTCTCGGTTCTTTTAAAGATGCAGAATCTGCTAAATTTGGAGATGAAATATAATAAACAGGCTATACCTTAAAGTTCATATAACGTGTTTTTCTAAAGTTATCGAAGACATCCTTTAGGAGTATTGTAGCTAAATTCAAATATAAGTCATGAATATCACCAAAGTTTTTGCAGCTGAAATGTTTATACACTTTCTTTGCAAATTTATATAGAAATCTTTTATAAATTTTTACTATTTGCTATGTTGAATACCAATCACTTTTGTTTTCTGGAAGTTTTTCATTAAATTTAGAATAACTAGCAACCATTCATACAGAGATACACTTTTTCTTAAAACCATATGTAGATCTTTTTAAATTATTTTATTATATTCACTAATTTAGTAAAACAATTGCTTTACTGATTTTACAACCACAATTTTTACGGTCAGCAGTTAGTTTTAATTTTTTATTTTCATTTACTGGAAGAAATTTAACATTTGTAATATTCTGTTTCGATCTACATTTTGAACAATAACAATCTTTAATCTCTGCTAAATTGTTTAACGCTTTATCTAAGGATGTACTTATTAATCTAATCTTTCTTTTTTATTTGCATTTTTATTACATGCAGGATATTTCTCCATTATTTTATAATAATTAGTTTTACATGATTTTTATTTAGATATGTTACATGTTTGTTCATATTGATGGACAATAACTTTCTAAGAATAGTAAATATAATCTTCTTTAGTGTTTGGTATATTATGTATGTCTGAATAATATTCACTTAATTTTAATATCCATTGTAGCTTCGAATTCAAGCTGTGAATTATTACGAAAATAAAGTTTTTAGCTTTAAAATTAAATCACATTTATTACAGGCCACGCCTCTAAGGCCGGGTTTATAAACTACGCAAAAAACGCAAGAACGCAAGAAATGCAAAGCCGCAAAAAGTCGAACACACGTATTTGAAAGATACAGTTTATAAACAATGCAGGGTGCAAAAACGCAACACAAAAGTTGTCGACTTTCCTACTTGCATTGTTTCTTGCGTTTTGTGCCTTTTATATTACCAGTGATCAATTGCAAAATCATTTTCACTCGTACAGAAGGTTACGATTTTCATTTATTATTATTTTATTTTTTTGTAGAATCAATTTTATTTATACATTTATGCACTTAATCATAAATAAAGAGTATAATTACGTATTAAAATAGTTTGGTATCTCCGTCTTACTGAGAAAATTTAATAATGTTCTTAGAAATTCGTTGTATTAGGTATTTAAACACTAAATGCCAATAACTTAATAAAGCTCAAAATGTAAATAAATATTTATACTTAACGAATATGTTTGAAAAAAGGAAAAATGTGTTCCCTGAAATACATTATGAAAATATTTTTTTTGTACTTGTTTCGTATTTTAATTTTCCATCGTTGATAACGTCTTGTGTCGTACGATGTTTATAAACGATCTTAATTTTCTTACTTTGCGTCGTTGCGATTTTAATGTTTGTTGCGTGGTTTATAAACCTGGCCTAAAGTTCTCTGTCACACGATCATGATCTCGAACTTTTTTGATTTTAGTACTGAATTATATTCCACAAACAATGTTTGATTTTTATACATCTACCCAATTCTTCACTATTTTCCCATTTCATGTTAATATACCTTTCATTTAATTTCATAATATATCTTACCAATCTCAGTTAGCGTTTCACTAATATTTTCATTAAAATTTCTTCATTTTCATCTCTTATTGTTATATTTCCTTCATCGGAATGAAAATTAAAACTATTAGTTGAATATTTGTGTATATGCTTTGTCGTATCAGTTATTTGTTTATTTATCTTCTGTAGTGTTAATTCAAAGTCATGGGAAATTTCAAATAGACGCAATTATTCTGCAGCATTTGAAATATACATTCTAGTAATATTTTTTTAAAGGGCGTTCGTATTTTATTTTTCAAAATTCTATGTGGTCATTTGATTTAGCTTCCGTTTCAAATTTTGAATGACATTTCATACATATGGTAATGATTTTCTTTTTTTGTGAATTTGTCCCTTTAATAAAGCACGTATATTTGTGTATCCCAACAATATGGTTTTTAGATAATAATAAATTCTCATGGTTTTTCATTTTCTCATTTTTAATTAATGTAATAACTAAAATGTTGTATTTACAAATATGTATACATTAATATAAATATTTAAGGATTCTTTATCTATATTTATATTATTTGAATTAATTTCAATTGGATAAATCATTTTTAATTATTCACATTTTTTAATGTCATATTGTAATGATCTATCTGTTTTTTTTTCTATTTGTTGGAGTTAAAATAATTTCTGAGGCATATTCAAAGCATATCAAATATTCTTCTTTTTCGCATATAAATTGGTTATTTGAAATACTTTTTACATTATTAATAAACATTTCCTATTTTAATATATGTTGGTAATTCAACATAAGTTCCACCTCATAGTGTATTATACTTTTCAAAAATAACATCTACTCTAATTACTCTACAAAATCAAAATTTTGTAATTTTTGGCGATAAAACTTTCTTCTTAGTAATTATATAATTTTCCATTTCAGTTGGTGCAGCATTAACTATGTCTATATTATGTATTGATATTTTACTTTTATTTGAATGTAGGTAATTTTATATAAACTAAGTTCATTACCCTTTTAAATGAAATGCTACATATTTACTGCAGCTACAAATTATTTCTTTATAATTCTTTCTTGATCTTAAATTGTATATAAATATTTGAAAAATCACTTTCTACAGATTTACAATAAACTGAATAATTTGTTCTCATATCTTGAAATTCCCCTTTAGACCTTAAGATTTTAAAATCTTAATCATCATTAAAAGGATATGGTAGTTTTTAAAAATAAACTGTTTTATTATATACTGATTCTTTCTTAACTCTAGGTTTAGAAAATGCTTTTCAATGTTATATTCTTTATTAAATAAAGATTTGTAATAGTAATATTTATTTTTTCTCTCTCTTTATCTTTTTTCTTTTTGTTTAAATTAAACATAGATATTGCTTTGTTTAATTCATATTTTCTTGTATTGAAGTATTCTTTTATGTTTATAGATTTTGCAAAATGTTTCAATTGCCTTACATTTACCACATTCAGGTTGGTCATTTTTGATCTCCATTTATAATTAAAGCAAGTAATATATATAATAAAACAAGTAATTTTTAATAAGGTAAAATTAAAATGGAATTATGATAAACTTTAACTAACTTGGAGTTAATTTTCAGTTAATTTTTTTAGCATTATAATATAAATTATTAGTTTTACTCTCGTTACAAAATGCGCATATATGATATATATATATTATATATATATATATATATATATATAGTAATTTCATCACTATTGGTAGTTTGTTTTGTTTTTTTTCTTATGGAATAACTTACTCATGTAATCATTAAAACATACTCTGCATGCATTATAATGTTTAGCCGTGGTTAACATATGAGGTGGGAATAAATTAATTTCTTTGATTTATTCACAATATTTACACTTTTTTGTTATAATGTCTTTTTAAGTGTTATGTAATTGAGTATCTTTGTGCTTTTTAAAATATTATCCTCATATTTTTTCCCACAGTCACAAAGTACACTGTTTAGTATTTTATCTTCCTGTAATTCAAACTGTTCTTTGCTATAAATACAATGACGTTTTTTGCACATATTATAATATGGTTATTTCTAATACATTTTTGTAATGAAAAACGTTTAAAATTTTTATCTTCGCAACACTTATTTAAATTTTTTATTTATAAATAACATGTTTTAAGTATTAATTTTTGAAATATTTTTTACAGTACAATGAATTTTAACAAAAAGCATTAAAAAAGATAAAAAATAATATATTTTTATATAAATACTGTTTATATCTTTCCTATAAGATCAAATTAAAAAAAACTAGTTTGTTACGTTTTTCTGTGTGGTAAATGTAGATTAAAAAATAGTCTAAATAAAAGTGGTGCAGAGATGTTAGGCCTAGTGTTATCAGGTGAACAAATAAACGGCAGAGGTGATGTACTGGAGTATGCTTTTTGGCTGTATGGTGCGGCGCTGTTAAACAATACTACGGCCGAAATCGCCGCTGAGCTGTCGACTGCCAACCAGAAAAAAAGCATCGGCGTATCGAGACCTCTGTCAATAAAATGCTTGCCTAGTAATTGACGAACTTTCGTAAGCTAATGTAAGCCCTAATTTTGCATTTTTTAAAACTTTTCTAAAAGATATTTTAAAGTATGTTTTGTTAATTCTTTTGAATGGCGATAAAAGCACTAGTGTATTTCTTCGACAAGTATATGTCTCTACCTATTTAATTTCTGTTGTCGCAAATAGTACAATAACACTTATTGTTTATAAAATACTTTGTATTTTGATGCCTGATTTATCAAACTAACAACACTTCTTTTATCAATGTTTCTAGAGCTCAGAGGTACAGGTTGTACCTTAAAACGAAAATATCGAGTGTTCAATTCCCATTCAGTTTTTGTCATAAATTTTAACCTAAGTGCGTGCCACACCATGGTTGATTATTTTACAATCAATTGCAAATTAAAAAATCAGAGCCATCTCTTAAAGTGTACTGGTCTCAACAGAATGTTACAGACCGTTTCGAGAATCAAAAAATTATTGAATCGAAATCCTACAAGTTTTATCGTCACAAAAATGATCGGCACCATCATCAGTGTAAGTGAGAAATCCTATTTTTAAAAAAAACTTTTCTACAACCTGTGAAAAAGAGAGTAGTCCGGACAGGTTGCTACAAATGGAGTTTCGTCGATAAAAAATAATGTATGTATGTGACCTCTGGAGCATATCAAAGCTACCGTAAGTCGTAAATGAAATAGTCTCCCTGGCGAAAAGTAAAAGCTCGTTAACTCTTGAGAATGTGTGATTGAATGTTTTATTTTTTATGGTGTTGGTTTTCTGAAGTTTCAAAAAAGTATGTCATAATTTAAAAAAAATAAAAGGGAGTTTGACATATTTTTATTATTTTTTATGTCAAATATTGATAAAAAATAAATAAAAATGAGCTATGCAAAAGATTTGGGGTAGAACCAACGCATTATATAGTTGAGAGTACTATATAATGTGTTGTAATATAAAGACTACCGACGTTACGAGCCGCCCAAAACTCCCCACTCAATTTTAAATGGTTCCATCCTTTTGCACCCTCTTTTACGGCTGTTAGTTGAAACCAGGTAAAAAGCTTTAATAATACACCTCGATTATTACATATGAAAAAACATGTTAAGCATGTCAATATGACGTTAACACATGTTATTCTAAATATTCATAAACGAGCAACATAATTCACATATGCACTTCGACGGTGTAATAATCTGCTGTCATCTTTCCAACAAAAAAACCTATGCTCAAATTTCTAAAATATAGCTAGTGTCACCAAGAGTAGAAATCAGTTCAGAAAGTATGTTTAGAAGTTGCGCTTGCCTTTAGTGTTTCGTACAGATTGTGTTTGTTCCCAACTTACCTGTTGCTCTCATGTTTTCCTTTGGTATTTTTCATTTTTTTATTGACTTTTATTCATATAAAATACTCTGTCAGTAAACTATTTTGACAGTGTTTTATAACTATTCCTATGCGTCACAACAGAGCAAACGTGATAAAAACACATTGACTTACATTTGAAGTATAGTAAATGTGAATATGGCAACAAGTTTTGCAGTCACGTATCCTTAGAGCGTATGTTTTAAGTACCTAAGTACCTAAAAATAATTTTACAATTTCCGTATTTTTTTTCCCTTTTGTGAATTTGAAACTTTTGAACCTTCTTTATTTGTACATTTCATGCTACATATATTTATAAGAAACATTGACTGTGTATGCAGTACACTATTTAACATCTATGCAGGATTTGGAGCAATTCATTCAATGAAAACTGAGGTATTAAACACAGTGAAGAGGTGGTTTTAATTTTAAGTTATCCTATGTAACTAACTGCGTCATTCCAAGTGCATTCCAGTGGTTGTCTAGTCAGTAGAAAAATGACTGAATTTTCTGTTAGTTTAATGTAAGTATTGCCTAAAGCCGGCACAAGTAGGAACAATCCAGAAAGTGTACAGTTTGGTTGTTGAAAGAATAATCTCAACATAATTAAACTAAGTAGGTAGGGGTTGTTGGATTGAATGAAATAAAATATATTTTAAGAAAACACTGATGACAGTAACATTTATTGTTCTCTTTTTTTCGATCTAAAAGAATCTACAGGTGAGTATCATCTGAGTATCACCTAGAAATGTCTTTTATACTTCCTCAATGAATAGTACAAAACAACAGAAAAAAATTCGCATCACACATCATACACTTTTTCAACAGGAGTGTAAAAACTATGGCAACTTAAGATTCCACTGTCATATTACGGACAAGCGACAAGTATTCACATGATTTTGCTGAAACCTGTATTTGGCACTGTTTTGGCATTGCACATTACTTTAAACAGCATTTGTACACTGTGTGGAAAACAACGTAAAGTCCTACAAGTTAAAAAAAAAAAAAAACGCCACAGACATTCCTTTAGTTGTATGTTTTATGATTGTAAGTACATACAGTAAATTATACTTTATTTAAATTCGCCTTGCAAGGGATTCAAGAAAAATAAATATACTTATGAAATTAGAAGTGACATAATATTCATCTCATTTTATTCGAATTTATAGTCTTAAAATAAAACGTGCAATCGTTACGGCCTGTGTAATTACAAAAAATAAGTTTTGGGTGTTTTTGAGGAAATAAAGAAAAACTTCTATCGCAGTAAGGAAATTCATATGTCAAGTGAAGAGACACAAAAAATAAATATATCTTAATCTAAAATTACGTGTAAAGGGAAAATAGCTTGATATTACATTGTAATATTCTGCGTTACCCTAGAGCCAAAATTAACTTCTTTATCCGACAATTTACTGACTTATTTGAGGAAATCTTAAGGAAAATGTGGTTTTGTCACCTTCGTAACTGCTTTTATTGCGCTGATATTTTGATAGACAACCGATGTGAATAAAGCAATGCTATGTCGTTTAATTTCTACCGTTCAACTTACTCTTGACGGATAGTGATGAAATGTATTCCGGCATTTCAGTTTATTTAAGACCTTCTCTAGAGCACAACTGTCTTAACAATGCATCCGTAGTTTTTGCTTAATGCTGGAGAAAATAGTCATACAAATAAAACCAGATTAAAAAAAATGGTAAAAAACTTTAAGCAGTTACTAATAACTACTTTATCAAAAGGTTTTGCGACGTACATACGCATCTTTTTTGATTAAACATATTATTATAGACAGATGACTGTTCTTCTTTCCGACAATTATTTAATGTACCAGTTTTCGTCTGGGCGTGTTCTTAAGAGTGCGAAGGGGTTGTGCGGCTGACCAAAAATATAGTTTGCTTAAAGGAATAATAATAAATCTATTATGATTAAAAATTAAAATTTTCATTTCTAGTGTTAATTTTGCTTTTTCCACTACACACTCTAGGGTTAGCAACTATACCAAGACAGTATATCTAACTAATATACGACCAAAGTGTACAATACACGTGCTAAAATAACTCCCACATTTACGTGGCTTCATATTAAAGATAAATCGTGTGGTACAAATACATAACACTTTTTTTTTAGTTGTTATCAGTATTTGTGCAGAAAAATCACCATAAATGTAACAACCCACTGAACGAATATTATGACATTATACAGATAACGTACTTGATTCCGGTAAACTTCAGTAAACACGAAACAATGTTACGTTTTTTCTAGATATCTGCGGAAGATGTTGAAGTAGTAGTACCTTTGAAAATTAAAAAAAATAATGAAAATTACCTACAAATGCTATTTAATTCAGAATTGTCTGGTACTGTACAATACTACTACCAAATTCTAGTGTTATTTTAATTATTTTTGTTTCTTAAATGTTTTTAAATCTATATATGATAGTAAATTAAGATATATGTTGATTTTTTTCCAGAAGTATGACATTCGAAAATAGCTGGTGATTTGTTATTACTGAGTGTAAATATAACTGCTCAGCTTCAATTTATTAAGATGAGATTTAATTTAAGAATACGTAGTCAGCATGCATGAACGATGCTTCTTTAAGTTTCATGTTGTTTTATTTATTTGTTGGTATTCACAATGCAGTGACAACTAAAAACCTCATTTTCCACGGTAAAATTGTTGTGATACCTTTTTTTTTTCAAGCAGTCGGTTTAATAACACCTACCGTTAAACGCCGTTAGCAAACACTTGTCTTGTTAACAAAAGCAAACATTTAATGTAGCGTAGTAGTCATGCACTTGGTTTTTCCGCATTTACATTCCAAACAACATTTAGGGAGAAATTGGGTACAGGGATCAGCACAATTTTGTGTATTTCGTCTCTAACACCACCGAATCAAAATTTAGTTTTCCTTGTCTACTGATACGTAACTTTTAACTCATTAGAAATACTAAAAAACAAAGACATGTTAAAAAAAGTGGCATTAATAAAACAATTATCAACTTCCGTAATGCTTGTCAGTAATATTTTTCTTTTGTGCTCGGTTTTTTTGCAAATAAGCTGCCATTTTACAAAAGTTGTAAACTATATGTCTCATTACAATATAAATGAGATTAAGTATCAAACACAACTAACAAAATTCAACAACACGACAAAGGAATTACAGCGCTAGCACTTGAAAATACATATTTTACATAAAATCAGTGGAAATTATTCTATCTCAGAATCCTTCTCTTCACAGTAAATGGCAATGAAGTACAAAATGAATTGAGTAAACAGGACAATAGATCAAGTTACTGTGTGTTTCCCTTGATTATTTTGTTTGAATATTTTTGGCAAAAAGGATAACAATCCTTTAAAGTAACCGACCGTAAATTTTTCCTCGTCGTAAGTACCACTTTCACGCAATAGAGCAACACTTACTTATTTTCGCATTTTTTTATACAATTTTCGTTTTTAAGAACAAACCGCGTTTATTTACTCTCTTGATAATATTAAAAACACTATGTACACGCTTCATAAACTTTACAAAAGTGTTGTTCTGTTTACATATTAAAACTAAGTAGATTATTAAGTATAGTCACCGTTTACCGGGATATAATATATCACAATTCAATTTTTTTGCAAAAAAATTATCTTATTTTGTATTTGACATTTGTATGTGAACAAACCATGCTGTACGCACAGACCTTGTGCACGCATATTGTCCAATATCCACTATATTCAGTTTTGTGGGTTACCCTTCGATGATAATGGCACTGTTTTGGGTTTTTGTAAATAGTTCAAGTTCGTCAAGAATTTATCTTACAGGAATCCAGCAGACTCTGAAGATGTCACACAGGTATTTTTACAGTATTGTCACACATCTGCAGAACACCGTGTTTTTTTATTTGGAAGTATATTTAACGCCGACACAGGTACAGCACTTCAACCTCACCAAAAATTCTGGCCATGGCATAAGTATTTCGCAAGCAGAATTTATGATACTCAAATAATTTCAGAGAACAGACGAAAATAACACGTGGCAAATAGACTTTGTACCTTGATGAATTTTAAATGGTAGATATCGTCTTCCTAGTGGACCTGTCTTAATCATCGTTAGCTGTCAGTAGGCGTTAACGTGACTGGTTTTTATTGGCAAGTTCAGATATTATTATATCCAAAAAAATTTAATTAATTTTCTTGTGAGTTGTACAATTAATAATGAAAATAAATTTCCCCAGACTGGCAAATTTTACCGATCACAAAAAAAATCTGTTCCTATCATGAGAAAAGAACAATTTTTGGATATAGATTTCTTATAAGTAAATCACGTTCTTCTAGAAAATATTTCTTATATTTTGTTGTTGTTCGACTGTTTCCTAACTAAGAAATGCTGAATGAGCTATATCGATTTTAATCCTGGACTATAGTCCTTGTTTTAAACATATCTTCTGACATGTCTCAACCCGTATTCAGAAGAGTTGCGAATGGTCGTGCTCTGCATAACGCCGTATTGTAAGTACATAACATTAAGTAGTAATTTTGCTCATCGTCGTCCAAGCGGCGGGGAGGAGTGTCAGGTACTGAATTAAGTAAACAGCAGCCAGTGAACGTGGCATGTCGGATAGGCCCAGCTCACCTGAAAGGGCAAATTCGTTAAAAAGATTCTCTGATTTTCTTTGAAGCTAGTTTCGTGGTCAGGAAAAAATAAAGCTCGTTGGTCCCGTTGTGCAATAACACACAGTTACTTGGAGTCCTCTCTCCCAGAGGTACATAAATATGACTCTTAGCAAGAGGAGAGATGTTTTGCAAGAAATATATGTCTGCCTGCACAATCACACACGCGATCGTAAGAAAGACAGGCGTGGGCACTTGCGTACAATATTGACGCCCAAAATGACTTATTTAGTTCAATAAAGTGTTGATCTGTTACTAGCGCATCAAGCCACTTTCTATGTGCGAAATATGTAGTTAAAACATCCATAAAATGGAGATCGAGAGAAAATAACAGCACTTTCAATTTTCCTTACACTAAAATAAAAAATTCTACATCCTTCACTAAACGTGTCATAATTTCAAAGGAAAAATGTGCAGTAGACATATTTTTCCGTCGTAGATTTGTTAATGTTGGCTAATTAACTAGTGAAAACGGAAATTGTAATTATTTGTCGATACTGCAAATAGCTTGTATATAGTTACCTAAATATTTACATCTGCGATCTAATAACATTTACGAAGTATCTGTTAAATACCGAAAGCATAAAGACAGCGTCGAGACGCGTCCTTGTGAGAGGCTGGCCACGAGAATACGTAAGTTAGTCACGAGACTAGCTCGAAGGAGGCGGGTGATTTGAGCGACGGCTGAGTCAGTCGCTGCCAGAATGTTTTTGGTGAGGCGATGCTGNGGGGGGGGGGCCGAGCCAGAGCAGGCTACTGACGCCCGTCCTGCCGTCGACGTGTGGGCGCGACGCCGTCTTACTGCACGACGGTGGCTGCTCAGGCGGAAGCGAGCTGCCTCCACACGCTGTGTCACATGGAGGACATGTAGGGCCAGCTGAAACTACTGCCGCTCAGCAACATGTCGCGAATCAACGTCTCGATGGGTGTCTTGCCGACCAGCCGCACGAAGAACAGCTGCTCGATAACCTGCAACACAACGGACACTTGCTATCCTCTCGCTACGACCACTGCCATCTCCCACAACTCTACACTTTCCTAACAACAAGCAACAACGCACTCTTCTCTCTTACACACTGTGCAACCTCAACTGGGCACTATTGAATGCCCTCATTAAGATGTATGCACATTGTGTATTCATTTACCACACTTAAAATGAACATTACTATGGGACTCATCACTTCATTCATGCTGCTCCGGTCAACTTCAACGGTGATATTATTACAAATGTAAATATTTTACGAATTTGCTCATTCTTGCAATTTATATTATGCGTTGAAAACAAAAAGCAAAATAAATAATTTCAGTAGTCTATTCACAAATGTAAACCTAACTATTTTAACTAAACGTAAAGGCGTGGAACTACTTTACCTCCGTCGTTACCAGCTTTACTGGGCGCATGCCAATCAGTGTGCCCGTTAAAATATATGCAGGTAGGAGCAGTAACATTTTTCAAACGTCGATTTAAAAAGTCCTCAATTAACCATGAACATGCTACAGCAGTAATCCTCAACATATTATCTCCTAATGTGCAGTAAAATGCTAACAAATCAATGAAAATTGTCTCAAAAACGTTTAACAAATCGTTATTCTCTTACCACTACGATGTAATCTCTCGTGTTAAGTAACAACATGTTAACCCTCACAGCAAGAGCGAATAACTATACACTCTTATAGCAACAATCTACATCACGATGCTCTTACAGTACAACGATCGTCAGCATGTAATCTCTCATGGGGAGCAACAAATTACTTCTTACTACAACTGCAAATAACTTTAAACTCCCTCCCATAAGGAGTAAAAATGTAGTGTCCTCTAAAAGCAACTATCGATTGTAAACATAAATGTATGAAAAAAAAAAAAAACAACAAAGAGTATCTCTGTGAATATCGACGTATTTTGTTAACAGAGTCCTGTGGTTGGCTCAGTTGTTGAAACTCTGGCCTCGCACCGCTGAAGTCCACGATCCGACCCAGGCCCCAGCGGGCGGCAATCTTTACGAAGAAAATATCATGTGGGGCGTGGTGGGCCGACGCCACCGTGCTGTGCAGGTTTTCTCGGAGTGCTAGAGTTTCCTTCTCCATCTTCTCTCCGCCGTTACTTCAGTCATGTATTACCTAATCCAATCTTACGACTGGCCGGAACAACAGGCGTATCTCTTGGATCGGGTAGCCCATGGCGGGACCACCAGCGCACTGTCCACTCGCATCGATGATCGTGAACATCTAAACTTTTACAACAAGCAACGATATGTCTTTTTTGTAACAGTGAATAACTGTGTATTCTTGTAATAGTGAACACTATCCTCGAGCAACCAGGGGGAACACACTGTTTCACAACAGTTGTTAATAAAAAGTAGTTTCGTAACATGCAACGAGATAATACATCTCGAAAAAGCAAATAACCGTTAATTCTGATGAATAACTATCAAACACTATTCTTTTCACAACCACAATCGTCAAACACACTAAAACTTAATACAAACCAATGTAACCACCCGGAGACAGCTGCTTTCACCTCCTCATCGTTTCGGAATCGTCGTCCACCGATATACTTTTTCAGCTTACCGAAAACATGAATATCGCATGACGCTAAGTCTGGACTGTATGGAGGATGATGCCATACCTCCCACTTGAATCGCTGCAGCAGTTCGGACGTTTGGCAGGCCGTGTGAGGTGTTGCGTTATCGTGCAACAAAATCACACCGGCGCTCAATTTTTCCCCGGCGCTTCTCTTTAATTGCTTTACGCAACCGGTTCAACGATGAGGAGGTGAAAGCAGCTGTCTCGGGGTGGTTAATAGCGCTGGAGGAGATGTCTACGCATACGGAATCGAAAAGTTGGTTGACCGTTCATAGAAATGTTTACAGTCTCTTGGGGACTATGTGGAAAAGTGAACTTACATTGTATGTGTTCATTGCCGTGTTGCCTATGTATAGGTGGTTTCATACATGGCCATAACGTGGAAGTGTAACTTATTTATTGATTTGCCCTCGTATATCGAACCATAGACTTGTGAAGTTGAGCACTCTCTGTCCCTCTCGCTCCTTTGCGAATACTGAGCTGTATTAAGTCTACCACTTCCCATCTTCTATACTCCCTGGCGAATGCTCAGTTCTGTAAGGTACAGTACCTCCCAACTTCTATATTACGTGATAAATGCTAAGCTTTACACATTGTGGTTTGTTCTCCCTGGTGAATTATAAGCCGTATACAGAATGGCACCTGCCCTCTCCTTAAGCACGAGGCAAATGTTAAGCTGTGTAATGAGAATTACTTGCCATTTTATATACTTAATAGTGAACGCTGAACCTTATCAAGTGTACTATCTGCCACCTTGTATACTACGTTGCGAATACCAAGCTGTATAAAGTATGGCACTTCCCGTCTTCGTATAGAAGGCGGGTAGTGAATGCTAAACGTTATAAAGTGAGTATTCCATTTTATATTGTACCTACTGATATCAAAGCCTCATAAAATGTGTTTGCCTCCACTTCCTGCATACGGGTTATCAGTCCCCACCAACTTGAATTAACTGGATTTTCGCCACAACCTTCGTAAAATATTTTGTATTTAATTTCAGTGATCGACAGAGCATAAGACATTGCTTTGCAATTTTCTAAAAGCCTTAACGCTCGACTACTCTTACTAGTGTTATTTATGTAATCACCCGCAAGGAAAAATCTCTTATATCTTGCTGGCTGTTACTAGACAAAAATTAAAAAATTCGTATAGCTGAAATAATAAGTATAACACATTTTGAGAAGGTATTATTTATGTTTGTCGCGCGAAAAATTTTAATCATTCCTAAATGGAGTTGATGGCAACAAATGTATACAGTCCAATCACGGTTACTTCCAACTTTTCTGAAGCCCTGCTAAAGTTCTACTTCTAGGATATTACTCCCACTCAGTGCACCGCATACGTGCGCACTCAGTGTAATAATATTTTGCAAAAGAACTATTTCTTACTAGGCATTACCAATACACCTATTTTCTCCCAGTTTGTATTCACATTAATTACAAATGAAACATTACAACTGACGGAATATAAGTAAAAATGGAATTAAACCAAATAGAAGGTAATTTAATGTTAACAAAAGTATAAAAGGCTTGCAATACGTGTAATATTTAATAAACAACCAAACTCGTCATTGTTAGTGTGATTTGACAAAGGTTCATTATATGGCTTTGTGGAAGGCGTATAATGAATGCGACGTGGTGGTGCGAGCACTCGCCGGCAGCAGTGAGTGCAACACTGACGCTCACCTGCGAGCTGACGGTGCGCAGCGATGGCAGCCTCAGCAGCAGCTTGCCGAAGCGAGTCGGCTGGTTGGGGTACTGCGTCCTGCAGTACTCCTCGAGTGCGCACTGAGACTTCTCCTGCAGGTTCTCTATGTGCGCCACGTCCGACAGCCCGCACGCGTCTGCAACATCAACATTTTACATTATACTTTGTTCACCGTAAGTTAGCACTTTTGAAAGCCCTGCTTAAGATATACACTGTGTATCCTTCCGCCATATGTAACATTTACATTGCCTCATCACCTCATCACTTTATTCATACCTTAGTGAAGTCTAACTTTACAATTATTATTTAAGTAAATATTTTGCAATTGTACCCGCTAAAAATACACGCAGGTAGGGACAGTGACATTTTTTTCAAGGATTGATTTAAAAATTGCTCACTTTACCGTGAACAACCTTTATATTGAAGAACAAACGCCAAGTTAGCTGCGTCAAAAAACATGCGTGAGCAACAAAAAGAATTACGCTGAAGCAATGAACCGAGTATTCAAAAGAGAAAAGAAAAAGAAACGGGATAATATACACGGGTAGTCATATACGCAACCTCTGTACGATACAAAGTAAACAACACAGGTTTTTTGACAAAAGTTAGGACGTCTTGGAAACTGGAAATTGCTGCCCACTTGGGGCACATATACAGAACAGTTTCTAGCTTTGCCTCTGGCTGCCTTCACATCACCGTACTTCATTTCACAGCATACTTAGTTCACAGGAAAATAGGAACCTAATGTGAATTCACAAGTTCTCAGATCACATCTAAATGACACAGCAAGACGAATGGATTTCAATGCCAGAAATTGACGCGTTATATGCTATTCGCGGTAAAATGAGCACTTTTTAAGGTCCTGATAAATTTTTTCATTCAGCCAATTTATATATTTTCGCCACTTTTTAGTACAAACATTCTCTTGTAACTAATAAACGCAGTGTACACATTTCACCACTCTTAAAAGCAAACGTTCGTGACTACAATAAAATATATTTATTAGTGATTAATACCTGTTGGGAGGGTCAACGTGCTCACTTTGCTGTGCATAGCCTATACCAGAGTTTATGCGTTACTTACGTACTCGTAATTCCGAATTTAAGTTTAGTTTTTCCCGTCAAATTCTGAGAAGTGGTGTTCCGTTATTTGTAAAATTATTTGCGCCCTGAGGATGCTAATACTTCCCTCCACTGATTTTCGTTTTCCTTTGCCTATTAACACTTTGGACAACACATCCCAATAAGATCGTCTTTCCTGCACATTACTATGAGCCTTGTCGTGTAAGTATGTTCTTTGGTGGTTGCCATTTTGATCTCCTTGATTAATACGCACTAAACTGTGTAATATAGGCGTCATGTGCGCGGGTAATGCTTAGATGGGCCAAACTTGTTCCGCGCAGATAAGCGGGTAACGTAAAAGTGACGTGAAGCGCTATAATACCGTCTGCTGTCAGTGTGATATCCGTGATCTGAGGTCGTATGAATCCACAGTTAGTTGCTTTTGTCTGCCAGTGGTTTTCCGCTATATATAAAAAGTTAACATTGCCCCTGGCCTGCTGACTACAATATGAACCTTGAACAGTCAGAGCGGCCCCCAAATCAGATTTAATTTTAAATTTTTATTACGTGTACCGTATCGTCTCATCGACAAATAATTCGTCGGAGGCGGAATATCTGCCTCGGACTATCAGCGATGGGCAAGGAATTGGGCATGGCCTAGAGTGAATCATAAAAGTGAAAAAATAAACATGTTATATTTTTTGGATTACCAAAATTTTATTATACATGAAATTCATTTAGTTACAAAAACAGAAAATGCCTCTTTTCGAAGTGCCATTCTTCTTGGTTTTTTTTTTACTTAATCATTCAGTTGTATCCAGGAAAGAATTTCAGCGCTAGACAAAGAGTCCTTCTGTTTGCAGACTGGTCCTATGTCATATATTTATGAAATGTAACTAGTAGCACATTAAAAATCAACATTGAAATATTAGAGTGCAGCGCAGAGTATTGATCCTTGGTCCGACTTACAGGTCTGGGTGGATCCTCAGATGAAGAAATCTCGCGGGCTGTATAAACTTTGCTGAGAGCGTCGCGTCCCCAGCGTAGCGGCGGCGCTCAACTTCGTCCCGAAGAACAAACTTGCCCATTTCTTAGCGCTAATTTCCGCCAGCGGCTAATTAAAGCAGGGACTCCCGGCGGATGCGGCGGATATTATTATAATTATTTCTTTCCAGCTAAACCCCTTTCCTCCCGATAGAAGGCTGAACTCGCCTGTGTTTGGGCCGCGCCGCTTTTAATTGTTAATGAGAGTCGAGTTTGGCGAGTCCGCCCGCTCCCTGGAGAATTAATAAGTAGGGCTGTTGCGACAGCCAGCTGTTTCAAGTCGCAGACACTGCACACACTCCGTCTTAATTCGCCGGTCAAATGAGAGGCAAACAAACTGAATTTTATTTATTGTTTAGGAACTCTCCAACAAAAATATATACTTGGTTCGCGGCTTACTGAGCACTTTTGAGAATTCTTTGCATTTCCCTCTACGCCTTATTATACTAATGGAGTGAGTGAAGTGAAATGTTTAGGTGGTCCAAAATCGCTGACGTCTTGAGTGCCGACGGTGGCGAGGCGAGGTGGAGCGGGAACGGTGACGACGGAATGTTATAGCGGGAGGAAGCCGGACCATATCGAGAAAACCTACCGGCTAACGGCGATGTCCGCCACATTACACACGTTCAGGAAATAAAAAGAAACTATCTTCTATGGCCACTAGTTATGAACATCGCATTTTTAAAAAGCCGTTGAAACATATAACTGCATTTATGCGGGGCATCTCTCACAGACAAAAGGTAATTATTTTGGTGCTGTGTTTTGATTTGGACGAGAGGATACTCATTTGTTAAAAATATTTCCAGGTATGTCACGATCTGTTAATTTACCATATAGCGATAAATATGATCCCGTGACCTGTACATATATATATTTGTTTTCGTAAACTAACACCATTAAATGCATGGCGGATGTGTGCTCCATCCCACCACAAGTATACTACTGGCAGATTTTTTAGCAAATGTATTTAGAAATATAACATCTTTTTTGCATCATAAATTAGTTTCTGAGGGTAAAAGTGAAATAGACATATTTGAATTATACTGCCTAGCAATGTAAATAAAAACATGAGACTATAATTTGCTATAATATTACCACACCTGCTTTTCGTGCAACAGGAATATATCCATTGCATTGAATTGAAATACACTACCAGATCACATTTTCAGCATTTCTGATATCTGAAATTCTGATGATCGCTAGAATAATTCTATAGAAGAAGATTAGATTTCAAAACTCAGACACCCCAACAATCTCTAGGAGACACAAAGCAGCAAATGTTGTGGTTGCAGACCAACAAATGTGCTTAGGATTGCAGAAATGTCATATGCACCTGCCTGTTCTTCGGAATTGCTACCAAGGACAGAACTTCAGTCACTGCTGAGAACGGAATGCAAACCCCTAGGACCGACTCGCCATCTTTGTGGTCGAATAAGAGTTTTAAATCTAGGATTTCTGAACAATCACAGATTGACAACGTTGAACTAACACAGCAAACACCCAACGAAGCCTTTGATGGAGATGAGTCCAATACACACGGTGTCCATTTTTGGGACGAAAAAAGAAAATCAAACCGTAAAACTTGCTTTAAGTGAAGGGGAAAAAAATTGTAAACAAAGAAATCTACGAAAATAAGACAAAACAATTTAAGAAAAGGAAAGTAATCGGAGAAAAAGAGAGCATTTGCCAATCAGTATGAGTGAATCAGACGAACAAAGAAACGAAATTCGTGTTATGTGTCACGAGGACAAGAGAAAGTAGACAGGATTCAGTGTGTTTAATGTAGAAAGTGATTGCATGAAACTTGCTCTATGTATGGCTTCTCCAAGTGTGGACATTTGCAGCCGAGAAACAGAACGCTTAAACAATACGCTGTAGTCCAGTAGATACATATATTACGATATGGCTCAGTACTTAATGTATTAACTGGAGTCTACCATACAGCGTTGTTAGCAAATATGGTATTTAAAGTAAATCTCTTTTGGTGGGGCATTTCTCCCACATTATATATATAGTGAAGCATTTCACCCATAGAAGGGGATAAATGCCCCAAAAATGTATGTTTAAGTTTATATTAATATCAATATTTTTATAATGTAAAATGATACTGAATACTTCTTATTTGATCTTAAAAGTATTTTGAATGTATTATAAATGGGAATAGTTTTTTTAGTTAATGTGTCGATTTTTAATGATTTTGTCCCCATTATCTGGGGCATCTGAATTCGGATTTTGATTGGATCTCCATTGCCTACAATGACTGCGAAGAAAATATAACAAAGAAACGAAGAACACAATAAATGGAGAAGAAACACAAATAAAAAAAATGTGATAATGTAAATAAGTACATTTATGAAACAAGAGAACATGGTCAAGTTAGACAACGAGCAAAACAGAAACAAAATAAGACAACACTGTTATGACAAAACGAAAACATAAAAAACCACAAGCGCAACGCACAATTCAGTAAGTCAAAATAAATAGACATATAAGAGGAATCAACAAATTATAGTGATTCAGTATGACAATGAACAAAACAAAAATCAACCAAGACAGCATAAATGTGGCTAGAAAATATCAGCAAAATTTACATGCGAAACACAAAACAGAAAAAATGTCCCCGAATGTATAAATGAATCCATTTCGCTTGTGGTTTTCTATTTTCGTATTTCCATAATTGTGCCGTCTTCTTTTGTTTCTGTGCCGCTCATTATCTAACTAGATCGTGTTCTCATGTTCCATATATGTGCTTCTATATATTATTATATTTTTATTGCATTTGTATTTATCATCCATATATTGTGTTCTTCGCTTCTTGGTTATATTTTCATCGTAGTAATTGCAGACAATAGAGATACAATCAAAATCCAAATTCAGTTTCACAACACGAACTTCAGAGACACACACAGAAGAGGCAAAAAAACTGGTACACCTGCCTAATATCGTGTAGGGTTCTCGCGAGCGCGCAGAAGTGCCGCAAGACGACGTGGCATGGGCTCGACTAATGTCTGAAGGTATGCAGGAGGCAATTGACACCATGAATCCTGCAGGGCAGTCCACAAATCCATAGGAGTGCGAGGCGGTGGAGATCTCTTCTGAACAGCACGTTGCAAGGCATCCCAGATATGGTCAATAATGTTCATGTCTGGTGATTTAGGTGGCCAATGGAAGTGTCCAAAGTCAGAAGAGTGTTCCTGGAGCCACTCGGTAGTAACTCTCGACATGTGGGTTGTCGCATTGTCCTGCTGGAATTGTCCACGTCCGTCGGAATGCACAATGGACTAGAATGGGTAAAGGTGATCGGACAGGATGCTTACGTATCTGTCACCTGTCAGAGTCGTATCTAGACGTATCAGGGATCCCATTTCACGCCAACTGCACATGCCCCATATCATGACAGAGCCTCCACCAGCTTGAACAGTCTCCTGTTGACATGTAGGGTCCATGGATTCATGAGGATGTCTCCATACCCGTACACTTCCATCCGCTCGATACAATTTGAAACGAGACTTGTCAGACCAGGCAACGTGTTTCCAGTCATCAACAGTCCAATGGCGGTGTTGGTGGGCCCAGGCGAGGCGTAAAGCTTTGTGTCGTGCAGTCAACAACGGTACACGAGTGGGTCTTCGGCTCCGAAAGCCCATATCAATGATGGTCAGTTGAATAGTTCGCACGCTGGCACTTGTTGATGCCCCAGCATTGAAATCTGCGCCAATTTGAGAAAGGGTTGCACGTCTGTCACGTTTAATGATTCTCGTCAGTCGTCGTTTGTACCGTTCGTTCACGATCTTTTTCCGGCCAAAGCGATGTCGAAGATTTGATGTTCTACCGGATTCCTGATATTCACGGTAATCTCGTGAAATGGTCGTACGCGAAAATCCAAATTTTATCGCTACCTCGGAGATGCTATGTCCCATCTCTCGTGCGCCGACTATAACACCACGTTCAAACTCACTTAAATCTTGATAACCTGCCATCGTAGCAGCAGTAACCGATCTAGCAACTTTGCCAGACGCTTGTTGTCTTATATAGGCGCTGCCGACCGCATCGCGTTACTCTGATTGGTTCCATACCTCTGTTGTTTGCATGCGCACGCCTTTACCAGTTTTTTTGGCTCTCCAGTGTATAACTGGTGTTTCCTGTGGTGGTGTATATATGTAATGTATTTCTTTCGTGTACTGAACGTTAATAAATGTGTCCTGGTGTCGAAGTATTTGACGTGAACCATCTATGATTCGTATTCTAACATTGCGCAACCATTATTAATAAAGGTCAGGTGCAACGAGAATTCTTCGTAAATTTTCGGGTTAGCTTGGCGTATTCAAATAAATAAACTAGTGTTTATGCATTTTCCGTTTGGAACTTTAAACGGTAATGAGTTCTTAATACTCCATTTATCTTCGATATGTTCTTTTCTTTCCTTATAGAAATAACCAGTTATCAATAAGCATTTTAACAAATATCTATTTTTCACTATATTTATATTGATATACTACATTATGCATGATTTTCTGCTCTTTGAATCGTGCTTATTGTATTGTTTAGCGTACCTCTCTCTTATCTAAGAAGTCACGGTTTGATTCGAAATTAAAGCACTAAGATTTTTTTTTTAAAGTAAACTTTTGTGTTTCTCGCTACTTATTACAGCGTTTATAGCCCACTTGTCTTACCTTTACCTAAATCTTAGGTAGCCAACTCGTTTACTAAGGAAACTATTTTTAGTCTTATTTGGGTGTGTAAACGAGTACATAGTATGTACGAGATAAGAAATCTTATGTAAATTTCCACTGCTAGGATTTGAGAAGTACTTAGAACTACCACTATTTCTTAAAGAGGTAAAATGGGTGTTCATCTCGCTGTGTTGTTCATAGAGTGACTAAGCGTGATGGGTACTTCCGATTGCATCGCAGTGCGAATTATTTGAAAACATACCCGGGGGTCAGATATGAAACGGATATTTTTAGTTAAACATTTTATGACCTGTTGTTAGCTCAAGACTTCGCATAGGCAGGTTAAATTGGCATTTATGCAAAACTATGTTAGTTTTAGAATGTACGAAAAGTACTATTCTAGATACTGTCGCCAAGAATTTTTACTTTTTATTGCTTATTTATTTTTCAAAATCGAATAGCGTAAGCTGGCACAGTCGTAATACGCTCTACATCCATTATGGGGGACTCGGGTTCGATTACACGTCCAATAATACTGATTTCAATTATTCAGCGGGGAATTCGGTAACCATTCCTTAAGAGAGGCTGTGGCTAATTCGCTCATAATTTCTTATTGTCTGATTTCATTTCATATGGTTCCTTATTTTATGTCAACGAGATGCAATGATCTTACAGTAACTTATTCAACATTCTTAAAATCAGTAACATAAAAAAGCATTCCAGTAAGGTTTTATAAGTTTGATAAATTGTTTTCACCGGTTGTTTGCAAATAACATGTGGTGCATTCTTTCGATGGCTGCAAACGTTATTGATTTCATAGAGGATAGAAGACCTGCGCATGGACTTTGATATTTCCAGCATCATGCATGAGTTACTACGTAACCGCAAGACTTTGAGAATGGCCGTTACATATTCTCAGTTCCCAGCGGGCTTGACTTCACATATTACCTATATCTCCCTAGATACTTCTACTCTTGTTCTACCCAGCACACAGAGTCAAACACAGGATAGGTGAACAGTTTTTTTCGGCTCGATGTCCAAACTTCGAAACTTAAATATTCTAAAGCCTCGATTATACAGAGAACTGTCTCAACAAGGATGGTTAAATTACTGTTTGTCACATTCGCAAGAAACAAGAGGGAGACTTTCCTTAAACCGGAAAACGGGGATGCGTTTAATAAACTGCATATACAGCCTCCGCGACGAAGGCTTGCAAATTTATTTTGGTTTATTTTATTTACTTTATTTACGTTCTGCTATGAAGATAACAAGATGACGACTGCTGGGCCCTTACATTTACGAATTACACAGGCATACACATATTTACTGTTAAAACATTTATAGCAATGTGTGAGAAGAAAAAGCATAACACATTTACCACGAAGTGAATTTATAAGAACGGAGTATAGTTTTTGTCTGCCATCGTAAATCAATTTAAAATTTTAATTTTTTTCATTTTTCTTACGGAAAATGCTCAGGCGAGCTCTGGAACCTACAATGTTTGGCAATTTTTGCCCACAACTTTGTTATTGAATCTAACATATTCGGCAAAATTAAAAAGTGTCATAAATATCTTTCTTGATAACACTCATATTTAAATTCCGCGACACTGATTGTGTAATCACTGATCTTTATATATATATATATNATCTTTCTTGATAACACTCATATTTAAATTCCGCGACACTGATTGTGTAATCACTGATCTTTATATATATATATATATTATTATTGTTCAGCTCATGTAGCAGTTTCAGAATACGTGGTGTTATTTTGGACATAATGTANTATATATATATATATTATTATTGTTCAGCTCATGTAGCAGTTTCAGAATACGTGGTGTTATTTTGGACATAATGTAGCATAGGTAATATCGTCCACAAATATCTGAAATGGCGACAGCTTCGCTGTCTGGTTATTATTTTTAGCAGGTAACAGCTGAGAATAAATAAGTTATCGCTTTAAGGAAACAACTCTAAACGTTGGCAACAGTGAGAACTTACTTAGGGAATTATACTGAACTACACCTTGTGTCCTGCCTAACCATTAAACTATACACCAAACCCTGTGCTGCCAGGTTTTGATGGAGAATCCAGGGGATCGATACTCCTCAAGGCAGGAGTAGAGTGATTTATTTACAGCAGTGCGACCAAGAATACATCTACAGTAAATGCAGAACTTAATTATTAAATGCTTCAGAAAAAATACCATTCAACTGGTACAAGATAGAAAAAAGTTTGTCTCTTATAAGACTTAATATATTTGGCTAGAATATACTTTTTGAAATATTAAATTTATTAAGAGAAACCATCTTTTTGCTACATTTTAAGATATTTATTTTCTGGGTGTTTGAGAATGCACACTGAGAAACAGAACAAATACAATAACCACTATGTTTCAATGTAAGTAAGTAGTCATGCAAATTTTATGTACCTGGTAAGAATTTTTGTTTCATTTTATTTTACATTATGAAATAAATTAATCTGTTTCCCCGGCTTGAAAAATAAAATTAATCCTACAATGTAATTTCTAAAGCATCCTTAAGGGAAAATTTATGAAGAGAAAATGATTTATATTAATTAGCACAAACTTAAAAATAGTTTATTTTAAAAAAACCATTTTATAGTGGTATAAAATATTTAGGCCTACACTGTTTTATCTAGTGGAAATTATATAGCATTATCGTTACAATGCTTGTGGTTTCTGTACTATTTTGAACGAGTCCGGCATTTGCTGTAGTTGGCTGCAGTGATGTAAGGGACATGCACTGCACTTGTACGTCGACATCTAGTGGGCGGTGCTAACCAGCGGGCAACGAGCAGCGAAGGGGTGCAGAGCTGAGAGCGTGTTGTCTGTAGCGAGCGGACGTCGGTCCACTTACCGGGACACGCGGATTACCTATCTCTGCAAATGACGAGCCTTGTCGCTGCAGCCCTTATCTGCCTCTCGCGACAAGTCCTCCAGCCGACCGCACCGCCCTCTCAGCAACAACACCTCGTCGCAGAGTAATTAAGAATGTACAGGTGAAACAGTCGCTTACACCATGAAGTCCAACCGCACACGCCACCAACATGTTGCGACCATAGGCTAAAGGTGAGGTAGACCGATTATTAAACAGTATTCTAGTATTCTAACCTCGAATCCAATCCACGCCATTTTTGCAAGTCGTATTGGCAGGAAAGCAGTTCAATGTTGGGAGACGGATATTGGTTGTGCGCAGCCAGCGAGATCGCTCTACCTCATCTTTAGTCTATGGTTGGGACGCCGCTCGTCAATCAGTGCCTGTTAACTTACTTACCAGTCAGCAGCACAGCCAATACGGAACATTTTGCAGCAAGCAGTACTTATTCAGATACAAGGCCCATTCCCAGAGACTCGCGCAGACAATCAGAGAATGGGTATGCACACATCAAAGTAACCGCAACGCTATTTTGCCTCTGTGTACTTGTCTACTCTATGACGTCAATGTGCCTCAGATGTATTTTATACGCTGTTCGCGGTTAATTGAGTAATTTTTGAAAACCCTTTCCCATTAAGTAAAACTGACATTGCTATAGGCCCCGTCGTGTACTTTATACACTCTTCAGTCACGTCTAAAAGTGTGACGGCATTAAGGACGTAAATATGTTACTAGTATGATAATGCTTCCTCTTATGTCCACAAAAAATCCAGTGAGAAAATATCAAACGCCACATTTTTTATACGAATTTAACGCATTAAACTACATTTCCTATATGGCTGCAATCTTTATTTGGCGCGTGCCAGCGAGTCAGCGTGTCCGTTAGAATGTATGCAGTCATTGGCGGGGATTTTTTGAAATCAAATGTATAAGTTCAAAAATGATATGTTAAATGCAGATCACCTATTTGAGTCAGTTCACGACGGAAAGCGCAAGACTTAAGGCCTACCTATACGAATGAAAATAGAAGCATGTATTCTTGAGTAACTCNAGTTCACGACGGAAAGCGCAAGACTTAAGGCCTACCTATACGAATGAAAATAGAAGCATGTATTCTTGAGTAACTCTACTACGCACCTATTGGAAATGGTGATGTGTTAAATTTCGTGTTCTGTGCATAAAGTCCTTCAGCTGATAGGATTAACTTATATTTATACACTTAAACAGTATACCTGGAGTGTGTTAATTTTGAGCTGGTTGAAGATGAGACTATTATGTACCCAACGAATGACTTTTTTTCTTTCCAGTATGTTTACGTTGTTACGCATACGTCTCCTCTTGCACGTACAATCGTGTCCTGCAGACAACGTGGCTCGTATTTCACAGTAAATTTAACTAATGCGGAGTGAGCTATTTACAGAGTCAAAACAAAAGAAGTGCACTGTGCTAACACCGCCAGACAACTGCAAAAGTGCAAAATAAAAAGTAAATTTTAATCGTTAACAACTAGTTTTACCATAAAAAATTTAATTTCCCCCAATTTTGATGAACTAAATTATTCCAGTTTTTCAACAACTAACCTTCATCGATATATTTTAATCGTGAATCCATATAATATTATAGTTACGGAAGCGCGACATGTCGACATACNACTAACCTTCATCGATATATTTTAATCGTGAATCCATATAATATTATAGTTACGGAAGCGCGACATGTCGACATACTCTCCTGTCTTGGTTCGCGGAGAGCACATGCAAAACAATTAGGCTTACATGCCATAGCATGCACCTCGGGAGTTGAGAGCAATGCTTAGTGCAGGAGCCGCAGATCACACACACGTATACACCCCCCTCTCTCTATCTCACACACACACACTGCGTGTGTATCTAGCTCCCTCCGTGTTGTCAAGACTATTTTTGTAATACTTCAAGTAAATTAGAGCAAATTTTACAAAACGTTAATGCGGAATATGTAAAACTAACGTTGAATTTTAACAAGCAAGTGCTGTAGAATTCGAGTTTATTATGAACATGAAGTTACATTAAACACTTTTGTATGTTTTATAAAACGATATGTTGTAGAGATACACTATAACAGATTAAGTGTTATAGTCTGTTCGCGGTTTCTTCACACGTTTTGAATCAAACATATGAAAATGCATCCCATGGATGACGTGCTGGGTTGTTCCCTACGCCATCTATCACAAGCGATTTATACTTCTGTAAACTCAAAAGTATCTTAGCTCTTGTTGAATTTAACTTTTACTTATTTTATATGTATAATATTTAATTTATTATTTGCGTAAATAAAAACAAAGAGAAAATAGGTGTGTTGGTAATGCGTAGCAAGAAATAGTTCTTATGCAAAATATTATTAAACTGAGTGTTCGCACGAATGCGGTGCGTTGTCCCTTTGGTGTAATTTTCTAGACTTGGTTAAGCTTAGTTTGCGCGAGGCGGAGGAATATCCTGGAAGTAGAACTTTAGCGGGGCATCAGCAAAGTTGGAAGTAACCGTGAAAGGTCTATAGAAGAAAATCTAAGGTATCAGTTTGCAAAGAATTGTCTGTAAAGCGTCAATAAATGATAGAGTGTGGACTGAGCGAGGTGCGGGAACTCGGCGGAGACGCACAGGTGCGGTCCATCAGCTGCAACGACGCCGCTCTTCCCCTCGCTCAGCAATCGACAAACACTGCCATAGTATTCTTCATTATAATGAATCGTTTAAATAAATTGCAGGATATTTACTCGGAATACGTTCTTACGGAATAATGGTTATTCTATGTTTTTCTTTTCAGAAACTTCCGGCAACTTTTCTTTTTCTTCGTGCTGCGACGCTAGTGCTGACGTCGCTAAGGAGCTCCTTTTGGACAGCAAAGATCTAGTTGGAGTTCCGTGTACGCCATATGCGTGTTGTTTTCACATGTCAATGTGCGTTTGCTAAGCGTGGAAGCTGCCTCTGTATCAATCTACGGGCGTGAACGCAGGCACACTGATACGCAACAGTTAAAAAATACATAATTTAATTTTAATGACAAAACTTTGCCAGAGACCTAGAAATTCGAAGGATACATTTGGTACCACACCAAACTTCAAACATTTATCTTTAACGTTTTACCGCAGTGGTACACAATGTTTGATAAAACCGTCTTAGTGGTTTGAGTCCATTGCAAAATATAAGTCCTAAAAAAACTGCACTACTAGAAAAAACAACACAAACACAAAACAGCACTAAAAATAACTAGGAGGAACGGAGTTTCTGGCAGCCATTAAAACACCGATAACAAATAATAAATTACATTTTAAAAGAAAACAGCGAACAGGAAATGACAACAGAAGAGAATAGCCACCAAAACGTGTCGGTGATCGATACATAATATCCACGGCGTGATACCCATTTCGTAGTTTGTTTGCTAGTTTCTTGTTTGTTGTCGATGTTTTAAAAACTGGTAATATCTCCGTAACTTCCTAGTGCATTTTTGTCCTGTTCTGTGTTTATTATTAGTTCGCAATGTCTTTTTTTTAACTTATGTTTGTAAGAGCTAACAAAGTACAATCAAGCACAAAATAATAAACGCTTCTCATATAGTCAGCAAATAATGAAGGCATGTAGATCGTTGCAGTGAACGTACGGAGAAGCGTGGAGTTCTGGCTGCTGCCAAATGAACCCCCGACATTTCTGGATCCTAGAAAATTAGATACAGGTCCGTGCATGGCCCTCAGGAATGTTGGGAGCGTAACTGGAGGTGCGTGGTTGCGCGACAGATGCTTCGACCTCTGCTGTTTTTGCTCGGCGTGTTTTTTCCCACGTCTTTTACAAAGTCTGCACGTTTCCTTAATGCACGCTTTACAGCTCCTCGCTCATTACGGCAACTCCCTCACTAGCACCGTCGTAAAACAGGAATGCACATTATACTTCACTTCAAAACAGTTAAGTACGCACTTTTGAAATCACTGCATAGTTCCATCTCTCGACGAATTGTGCACGCTATTAAAGAAAGTTCTTAGGAAATTTCGGAAAAGTACTAGTGAAAATTATCTAAAAATATTCGTAAAATCTCGGATGCTTTGTTTCCTCGATAACAAACTTGGTGTTTATTTCTCGGAACTTTCTGCAAATTTACAAGCAATACATTTTTATACTGGGAATGTAGTTGGGAATTGGAATGCCAAAAATATATTTTCTCTCGTTTGGTAAGCATTCAACTGCATGCAAAAAAAAATTGGAATTTTCATTGTACATACAATCATTTGCAAAAACATTTGTCACCCTAAAGGTGCTATCGCAATGGCACATAAGTGGGTACAGGCATATGGCATGATAGTATATATACAAAAACACCAAAATATTGTATCACACCAAGCATGTGATGCAGGATGCATTTGGTACGGTCTTGTACCAACCGTAGTACGGAGACAGGCAGCGATACGATCGGACATGGAGGCATGCATACTTCGGATGTTCTCCAGAGGAAGATCTTGCCACAGCTGACGCTAATGACCCTCCACGTCACCTTAGTGGCCGCTGGCCGAAGTTGCCGTCCAATATGGTCTTAAACGTTTTAGATGGGTGAGAGATCAGGGGGCCATTGCTGGCCAAGGGAACCTGTTAAAATCACGAAAACGAGCCAGAGATACCCGTGCTGTGTGAGGCCGGGCATTATCATGCAGGAAAATGGGTTTGTCAAGCTGCACCAAGGAGGGGAGCACATTTGGTCGAGAATTTCCTGGACGTATCGCCGCGCTGCCGTTAGGATTCCTTCAATCACCACCAGTGGTGTGCGGGAATAGTAGGAAATGGCAGTCCACACCATGACACCTCTCGTTGAGGCGGTGCGACGCTCTACAATGAAGCGTGGATCACGGTGCTAGCCAGGACGTCTCCAGACTCGAATTCTGTCTGTATCCAGACAGAGCCGCGCTTCGTCGCTGAACACCACTCGTTGCCAATATTCACGCTNGACGTCTCCAGACTCGAATTCTGTCTGTATCCAGACAGAGCCGCGCTTCGTCGCTGAACACCACTCGTTGCCAATATTCACGCTGCCATGCTGTCCGTTCCTGGTAGAAGGTCACACGTGCTCAGCGATGCTCAGGTCGTAATGGTACGCCGCGACGACAGATCCCGCACAGGCGTATCCCCGGCTGCCGTGACGTCCCTGGATTGTGCGCAGCGATGCCCGTGGAGGTCTTACAGCCTGTCGAACGATGAAACTATCCTCCCTGCTGGTAGTCCGCTGGAGTCGACCCGATCCTTCTGGACGAGTGCATGTGCACTCCTGTCCCCACTGCGTCCAACACCGACTCACAGTGTAGGCATAACGGTTCAAGTAGAGATGTCCAACGTGTCTCTAGGAGGCCAACGTTGCAGCCTCTCTCAAACTCATCCAGCTGGGTAAAGGCTTGTCGAATGCGCCGTTGGGGCATCCTGCATGTTCACTGAACTTGGCTCTGTGGCTCACACTGCTCAAACTGCTTCTAGGGCCTTATTCGGTGTCTTGCCACACTGGATGATGGAGGGACATGTATGCCCCCTAGCGGCACATCCATGTAAGCAAACGTATTAAATGCAAATGAGAAACATGTCGAACTATGATGATAACGTTCGTTGTACTCGCACGATTTGATTCATGAACAACGTTTTTGCACATGAGTGTATTTATGTTTTAGGGGTGCATGTGGGTAAAGGAAAATCTTTTTTTATATTAAAGCGAACCACTGCAGATTTTTTCACATTTGTAAGTTGGTGAAATGTTGCCACCTGTTACAGCGGATATGTGCTAACTTTTTATATTTGTTGACTGAAGTGTAAACGGCGTAGGAATGACAATGTAGATGTTACAGCGACATACTACGCTTCATGTGACCTCGGAATCTTTGTCTTGAGATTCGAAGCTGTAGAATATATGCAGAGGTTCTATATATTCTAAAACGTAATTCAGTTAATGTTTTTTATTATAAATAGTTTTAAGAAATATAACCTACAAATCTGAGTAAACGTTTCCGTGAACTAATTCATATCTTTATATTTTTAACGGTGTCTTCTCCCTTAGCCAGACGAAAATAACTTACACTGCCATATAACTTCAAAGATATGGTTCTCTGTTTAGACAGAGTGACAATGTCAAATCCATAGAAAGAAAAATGCTTTTGTTAACTACTAATGTCATACTAATGTAATTTTTAGGCCATTAAGTTAAACATTGTTTGTCACTAGTGGTAAGTGGTTATGTGAAATATGCAGGCATTTGCCAGCCTGAAGAATTTATGTGCATTAGTCGGAATCTAACCTTAAATGCAAGTTTGAAATCCCGAATGGCAGCAATTGCTAGTCGTGGTGACGTCAAAGGTACTAAATGCACTGCGGTGACCGCGCGACTGTTGGAGTAATCAAGCTTATTTCCAACTATATTTAACCCTGATATCGCTGCTTCTTTAAAACTGTTTATTTTTACACTTAGTCCTACTTGGTTCTTTTAAACATTTACTTCGACGTTTGTTGTAATCACGGAAAGAGCTCTAAGAGTGCGTGGAGCATACACCGTAACTAAACATGTTAACTGAAGTGGACAGCTATTTTTGGAGCCGTTATAAAAAAACCAATAATGTCAATTTCAAATAACTGTTATTGCATCTTCGAGAGCAGATGTCTTGCCAGAATGGCGGATGTAGTTTCTTGTGCGTAAATTACGGCGCAATGTACCATGCTAAAGGCGGGGTAAAAGAAGGAACATTCTCCAGTCCGTAATGCAGCTTGATGTTCGACAAACGAATCCGAAACACGCGTCTGATAAAATACGGTGAAGTGGGGGAAGGGAAATAGTCGAGGTGACAATTAACAGAGGCTGTGACAAGGTGCGTGTGTGGAGTAGGCGCACGTTGCGACTCGAACACGCAAACAGGAACATGGAGGGAGGGAGGGAGGGAGAGAGAGATGTCGCCGCAGCNTTGACTGGCGAGTATCACTTGTCCCAATAAAACTGCCTCACCCTCCTAGCGGCTCGGCCGGGCCGATTTACGAGACTTGTAGGCAGCTGGGTGGCCTATTTTTATTAATTCCCCCCGCCGCCTTCCCCTCCATTGCCGGCTCCCCGTGTTAAATGAACTAATAACAGACAGCATCTTGGCGCATTAGCTGTGACATCGCGCTACGGGGAAGAATGAGACAGCCTAGCAGGCCAGCCTGCCTTCCACACAAAAACACGCTCTACATTATCAAATTAAAATTACGGCAAAGTTATGCTAAAAATCTCTCAGAAATTTTTACAAAATAACGGACGAACTTTTCGTCACTATCGCAAACATTTATGTAAAATTTTATATATAATTTTTTTAAACTGTATTTGGGGTTGCAATGGTATTACGAATAAAGCCTTGTTTTCCTTCATATGGGAGTGGCTCTGTGTACAAATAAAAACAAAAATTATTTAGTGAATTATTAAAGAAGGATTTCAGCACGAAAATAAATCATACTAGCTTTAAATTTTTATCCATTCAACTAGAAAATTACTATTTAAACTTAATTGATGGACGCATGTTTTTAGGTTCCTGTATCATCGAAGTCTGTTAAAGGCGGCTTGCATTAATTTATGATAGCTTAACTGGAGGTGCAGGTGAGTCGTCGATGTCCTAACTACCGCAGGAATGGAAATTTTCGTGTTACAACTGTAAATAACGCCTTGTGCAACCTAGGACGTTGTTTGTTCAAAAACTGCAACATGTAAGATATCTGAAAATTTGTTTCGTTTTAATTCATTACCGACCGCGTTTTCACATATCAACTGCAATTTTACGTTAACTTTTTATTAATTTAAAGAATCTGGAACAGTGTAGCGAGGAAATGCAATCTCAAATGTGAATTCAACATAATTCCTTTAAAAAAATATTTTCTTTAAATATAAATAACCATTCAAGAGCACGTTATACGCAAATGTAATTTACAAGCATTTAAAATGCAAAATGTATAAAAAAAAGTAAAAGATATGATACAAAAAACTCAATACAAATTTCATAAATAATGAGATAATATTTGTTGTGAAATACTGTACTGTTATATGTGACGTCGTAGAACTGCAGTTGCAAGTGCAAAGGAAGAACACATACGAAAGGAATATATCTGAACATGAAATTATTCCAAATGAAACGTAAATAAAAATTCAGAAAATTTTTTTAAGCAACAACAGTCGACGGGAATAAACTAGCTACATCAAAGCATATATATACCATAGACTGTTATGTAGGAATTTGATAGCAAAGATATAATTCAATCTTAATTCCTCAATAGAGTTAAAAACTTTCCCTTGCAGGATAATTGAAATATTATCTACACGAACAAGATTATACGACTGCAGTGTTTTACAGTTTATTGTGGTTAGCTTTATTTTTCTTCCGGCCAAGTTGTGTAAAGTTAGTTAGTTTTGACTACAATGATACATGGATTATTGTTAAAAATACATATGTAGCATTTATCCTCGAGATAATTTTAACATCCTCTCATTTTAACCCGTTTGGTCTACGTGTATAAACAAATGCGGACATGTTACACAGGAAAAATGTTCATGACGCAGTTACGGGAAGTGATTTTTTTAACTGCTGATTGCCAAAGTTAGTAACCAGCTATATAGATTTTTACAGGATTATGCCATACAAGGGTTAAGCAAGATGTGGTTGCCCATTTTTATTATAAAGTAACTCCGGAAGTCGCAAGGACGTGCTCGAGACTTGTCACCCATTTAGCCGTTTAGTTGATGTTGGACAGTTGAGGGACCACGGTGTGTGGAAAGCTGGTCGAAGGCCACCATGGTTGCGACACATAACACTTGAAGATACAGAATCAAAACTACTGTCAGTATCGCGAACTTGTTCGCTGGACCTGGTTTCGAACCCAGGACCACCCAAATGCGAGTCCGAAGGTTTGTCACTGGCCCAACTGGCTCGGTGTGAGCTAACAGCTCAGCGAACGGAGGCGGCTGCGTGTGCGTTGACATCAAAACTCCTCACCATTTCGCTTCCGTCTGCGTAACTTAACTGCGGCTCTAGCGCGAAGGAGGGGCGATGTTGTCACAAGGGGAAGTACAGCTCGCTGCTAATTGGTGGGCGGAGGCGCGCACATTTCAATTTCCTCCTATTGATTGGTCCTGCAACAGGCAACTGCCCAGTGGCCAGTCAGGATCGCCTCAGCTTTACATGGCTACCGATCCACGCATCGATCGAGGTTCGTTGCCGTGTCCGTCTAGATCTGCATCCATTCACCGGCGTTTAACACTAGAGTAATATGCTTGTATCCACTCAACACCAGTTCTGTCTGATGCTTGGTTTCTGTATTCCCCTTACTACCGTTCTATTGGTCAAAACTACACTGCATGGGCCACGGTGGCTTAGTGGTTATCCTGCTCGCCTCCCACCAAAGCGAACCGGGTTTTATCCCCGGCCCGGCCGGTTGACTCCGGATTTTCGCAAGTGGGAATCGTGCCGGACGATGCCGCTGGACCGCGGGTTTTCCCGGGAATCTCCCGTTTCCCCCGCCCCTTCGTTTCGACGCTGCTGCAAACTCCCCTCACTTCACCATCATCGGTTCTCAAGACCTCGACGTTAAGAGCCGCCCAAATCTCTTCACTCACGCACTCACACCTCACACGTTCATTACTGACAGGCTGTCAGACAATATAATTTCAAGTTTACTGTGCCCAATACCAAATACGACACATAATCAATCAGATTCATCTGAGTAATAATATGGTTTTTTTTTTTGTGCTACTAGAGAAACGATTAAGGCAGTGTAATATGGTGTGCACCAATAGGACCGTGGTGAGTACGAACAGCGACCCACAGAAGAAGTGTTCCTTCAGTGGTGGATACGAGCAACTTATTTCTATCCTTTCTTGAATAAGATAAAATAAACTGTCTGCAAAATTCCTAGATTACAGTTGAGACGTACTGGAATTAAAATAACTCGCGCGTGTATTTATTATGTTCATGCATTTAATATTTTTTGCAATTGGTTAGCGCATTACTTGAGACCTCCGGGAGACTGCTGAACCAATAACACACGTGAAACAAAAGGCATACCTAATCATCGCCTCCCACTGTGGCACTGTTGATATCTGCTCGATTGTACAAAGAAAATAATTTTTGATTGGTCTCCACCAGTAAGTGTGTTAATAGATCACGCTTGTAAGCACTGCTTATTTCCTTCTTACTTGTCATTTTGTATCACTCCCATAGCCACGCATTGCCTAAAGAATAAAATAACCTTTGCCACAATGAAAATTACAAATTGCACATATTAATTGACATTGTTAAGTTTTTAAAACCATATGTTTCTAATACACAAATATCTTACTCCGTTGTGTGTATAACAAGATTGTTGTAGAAATACGTGCCACATATTCACATTTATTTAATTTTTGCGGGTAAGTGTTCAAGACTACAGATATATTTCGAAACTGTTTTGCTCAGATACACTAATTTTCTACTGTCGTGTGTCTTAATTGACTACCCACGAACAGCAGATGTTTAGTTCCGGTTGGCCCAGTCGAGTAAGAGTAGTGAAAATATTTGGGCGGCTCGTAACATCGAGGTATTGAGAGCCGATGAAGGTGAAGCGACGTGAGTATGGAGCAGCGCCGGAATGATAGGGTGGGGAAACGAGAGATCTCCGAGAAAACCCGCCGACCAGCGGCATCGTCCAACACGATTCCCTTAAGCGAAAATCCGGGGGTGACCCCTCCGAGAATCGAACCCGAATATTTTTCACAAAGGAAAGACACCAATAAGCAAAGGAAAGCTGAAAATGTGCACTGTGATGTACGGAAGTCTAGCCTACGTGGAAATCTATCCGCGAGAATGAGTGTTCCTGTATATACATGTCAGTAATTAAGATAATTAATTTAAGGCACACGCCTAACTGCAGCTGTTATATATAATTGAGGCTTAGAACCAATTGCCCAATAAGAATGAAACTGTCATACACATAAAGCGCCCCATCGCCACTTCGTGCATGACACTGAACTGACCTGTGGACTTAAACTTATGGGACTTCATGCATGGAAAATTTGTAAAAAAACTTGAGTGCAGGCCCTCACACAAATTTCGTAGATATTCATGTAGGCCCAAAATATTTTAAAACATAGCTAGAGGCGTGAATTTGCCTTCCAGAATGTGTTAATTCGCGGACAAGTTGTGAAAGGAACACAAGCGTACGAGTGTTTAGGTCAAAATTGCACCCAAAAGAAAATGCGAAGTGATCCACCTTAAGATAGAGTAAATTGAAAATGCTACTTTTGTACATGTTGAAATATTTCAAAATAACTTTTGCGATAAGCGTGATGTGTTGATACCTGCCAAATGCTGAAGTTTGGAAGTAGGTATTGATTCTGCTCTGCGGCGTGAGGCGCCAGCACATGATGCTAGCCCTCAGTGATAGGGCGTAGGAATACGTCGACACTGCTGTCTCTAGGTCCAATTTACTAATAACATACACTGGCTTTGTGCGAGTTCACATAATCGAGTTTTATTGTTGCCTGAACAGGTTAACTGGTACATGAACTCAAGAGACAAACTCCCTCCCTTTTCCCATGTAGGCTACGTATGGTTTGACGCCGCGACTGGCATCGTGGGGGGGAGGGGGAAGATTCTTCGCACTTGGTGTAGAACTACTTATCTGACACTGCAGCGCTGAATTCCCTCGGCTGGCGGCTTGGAACTGCTCTCGAACTTGGTGGGCGTCTCGGCGCCTGGCTTCGAAGTTCCTTCTTCCCGGGTCCAACGCAGGACTCTGCGTTTGACGAAGTCTGACTGACTTTTCTCGGATGCTTCCCGCCGCACGTCCCGCTTGACGGCCTCCGACTGAGGTCGACGTCGTGATGCATTCTCGATCCTCGACTGACTCCGGCTGACTGACTGACTGCTCGATCCGCGACTGACTGATTCGACGTCTCTCCACTGACTGCCCCATTGCTCCCCCCTTTGTGTGGTTTTGTAGCGTCCATCACCATATTCAACTTGCCCCGTCTCTGCTGCACGTGTCCGGGGTGCTTGTCGTCCCTCCGGGTCATAAAACACGTGGCCGCTGCTCGTGTGGTCCGCAGCCGGCCTGGCGTCGTCCCTTGGTTCTGGCCTGGAAGTTTATTGTCCCGTTCTGCACGCACGTCCGCTAAAAGCTCTCATGGTTTATTGCGGTATAAGCCCGGGACAGGCGCAGCTGGTGGTGGGATCTCGGTGTCCCTTGGGCAGCTGCAAAATGCGGCTGTGTCCGCGCCCTGGTGCTTTCCGTTGTCTCCGGATGTCGTCTGCACGTGCAGGAACAGTTGCACGTGCCGAAACCTTTGGTAGCGTGCCTTAGCAGCTGCGAGGCTCCTGGTGTCCCTCTTCCGGCACGTCCACAAAACCCTTAATCCTTATTGCGGTCGTCCGGCTGCGAGCTCCGCCAGAGCGTGTGTTCTGACGAATAAAATATAGGGACGCAGAATGCGTCAGTGTTAAAAGTTATATTCCGTGTCAATGAGAAGTGTATTTTGTTGTTGTGTGAGAACAGTCTGCGGAAATATACAGATGTTTCTTTTCGAAATGTGTATTTGACCCAGACCACGACGTGGCTTGCGCGTCAGCTAAGCGGTTGTCTTAGGATTGATAAAGGCTCTAAATTATTGTTTCCATGTCTTGATTATATTTAGTGGGTTTGTGGGAAAAAATCGATGTATATTTGGAGAAAATTACCACATCAATTTGAAAACAACTTTCAGCCACCTGCTGGCATAATTATAAGCATTTTATCTTTACAACTGGTGGTAAAAATTTTGAAAACCTCGTTTTGACAGCGCTTGGTTCCAGAAAAAAGTGTTTATTTAACCATAGGAAGGTAATGAAGCATTTAATTTAAAATCCAACACTTTGTTCGCCTGCGATCAAGTTTTAACTTCTAACTAAATTTAAGTTAAATTTTATCAAAAAATTTAAAATAAACTTATGAATGAAGCACACGAATATCCAATCAATTTCTTTGTGGTATTCAGACTATTTAATAATTGTTTTGTACTCATTTTAGGCAAGTTAATAAAACAAAATTTGGAAAATTTTATAGCAAAATATGCAAATTTGAAATTCCCGCAATTTTCTTAATTCTGGGTTTTCATCAAACTAATATTTGGCATCGTAGCACAAAAATATTAAACGTATACATAGTATATAAATACAGAAAATAATTTGTCACTTAGATTTATTTAAATACACATGTTCGACTCGTTATCCAGTTAAAGCAAGGAAATTCGCATAATATTTAAGACATACGGAGTTTTTACGATGCGCTTAACAGAGTCCTGCTCGTGTGTCGACAACGCCAAAATGGGGAGAAATACCACGTCGACTCANATACGGAGTTTTTACGATGCGCTTAACAGAGTCCTGCTCGTGTGTCGACAACGCCAAAATGGGGAGAAATACCACGTCGACTCACAACATGGCGCCGCATCCGAGCATCGAGTGTGAGTGCCTCGAGTCCCGATGCTCATGGGACGTCCCGTCGCCTCTACTTTGTGAAGCTTACTTTGCAGATAACATCCTCGACTGAGTCGTGCTGCTATAGTTCAACCACGGCAACTTCCAACTATTCTGAAGCCCTGCTAAAGTTCTACTTTTAGGATATTCCACCGCCTCATGCAAACTAAGTTTAACTAAGCTTAGAAAATTACACCAAGGGGACAGTGCACCGCATTCGTGCGCACTCAGTGTAATAATATTTCATATAAGAACTATTTCTTACTAGTCATTACAACACACNGTGCACCGCATTCGTGCGCACTCAGTGTAATAATATTTCATATAAGAACTATTTCTTACTAGTCATTACAACACACATATTTTAACCTTTTTAAATTAATACTAATTACAAACTAAATATTATAAATTATAGATAAAATAAATGCAAAAGTTTGATTTAACCGAAAATTAGATCTTATTATTTTAACACAAGCCCCTTGTGATATATTACATATTTAAGAAACAACAAAGCTCTTTATCAATGGGGTGATTTTCAAATATTCTATTTTAAAAGTATGAAGAGACCGCGAGTAGACTATATCTAGGATCCAAGTGATAAAGTATTTCACTTCATCACTTATGTGTAATGAACAAAAACCGATACTGAGAGGACCCGTAACCACACAAAAAAATACTGTAATTATTTTAATTCATTGGCCAAATATTCTTCAAACTACTCATAAGCTCTTAGGAAAGTAAAAAGTCAATATATTAGCCTATATTTGTGTCAAGAATTATTATATTTGTAGAAATACTTAACATATTATTTCAGACCAATTAAAAAAAACTTTGCTGTTCTTGAATAATTACAATTTTACTGTCCTGAGATAAATTAAACAAAATAACCCACTCGTAAAAATGAGACAATTTATACTGAAAAAATCGCTACCAGCTGTCTCGCCTGGACATCGACAAAATAACACAGAAATAATTTGCTCTTTTTTAACTGTTGAACCTAGATCAATTTTGACACACATTTTGTCTAAGACTGTCAATTAATATTTTAAAAATAACCTTTACTAAGCATGTTTTAAAATTAGTTTAATTAGCATCTTCCAATTAATTTTTTATTTTTATTTTATTAGTGAGTTCTATAAATACGTAAAATGTGACATTGGCACGCGGAAATGAAGAAAGTACGGCATCTCAATGTTTTATATTTGCTGTAAATTACATCACAAGACATAATAGAGAAAGTTTTTGGAGCCAAAATACTTCTCGAAACACTGTGACTTCTTACTTCCTCTATGAATGAGCGACGCAGTATTGACGCAGCTTGGCTGTTTGCAGACGAATAGTAAACTTTCATTGCTAGACTGTCAGAATTATCACAAGCCCAACAAAATGTGGAACACCTTCGTACAAAGACGACAGACGATAGCGTAATAAAAATGTCGGACATGCTCACAGTATAGTGGGGGATAGCAGGATTTTCCATATTAAAATCGCAGTTTCTAGATGTTACAAGTAATATGTACAAGCAAAAACAGTGCTTGAAAAATCCAATAATATTTTTGTAGCCAATCTGACACTTGTTATGCATTACAATGTCCATTTTTTTTTTCATGAAATCACTTATGCATTTAATTTACAATTAATTTAAAACGTTTGCAATCAAGATAAAAAAAATCTCTACCCATAACTGCTTATATTTTAACGTAAATGCCAGTTGGCGTGCTCTTGGTGAAGTTGATAGCTAAGAAAGAGTAGTAGGTAGNACTGCTTATATTTTAACGTAAATGCCAGTTGGCGTGCTCTTGGTGAAGTTGATAGCTAAGAAAGAGTAGTAGGTAGCTCCATATCTCAAAGTCGTATTTAAAGTGCATTGTTTCAATTTATGCACGCTGAATTCATAAAATTTAATTTATTAAAGGATGTGTAAGAACTGTGGTATCTATAAAATATTTACGTTCCTAAAAATTTCACACGTACCCATGATGGACGTGTGAGTAAAGTGAGATGGTCCGTGGCAATGTTAATATTATATACGGCGGAAGGTCACAAAACGGGCAGAAAGTAGATCCTAAGCAAACTATCAAAAGTGCCCACTTAACCGCAAACAGCACATAGTGCTTCCAATATGTTTAAGTACGAAAAAAGCACATATTTTGGGTGACTAACGGTTAAAGGTTCTTTCAAGACATCGGGCGCGATAGAAACACTATTTCGGAGCCCTCCAATACAGCTTTCAGAAAACAGCTTTTTTAAAAAATTAATGTTGTTATGTCTCAAACTATACTAACCGATGTATGCGAGAAAAAAAAAGACAAATTTAGCCATAATTTCACTACATACTTTCCGGCAGTAAGTGAAAGACTCAAGACTTGTAGTTGCACAGTTGCGTGCTGCACTATGAAAACACTGCACGTCAGTTCAGTGCATTGCACGTGCAGGCTAGACATCAGCAGCCCCCGCCTGCGTCGCCTTTAGCGATTCATCGGTATTGTGTCCCTGTCAGACGAAAACCGGAATGCTTTCCTAATGTTGGTCACGTTCCTTGCCCATTTCTGAGTGTCAAAATAACTGGTTATGTCTCTCATAACACCACTCTTAAAGAGACGTTTCAATAGACAGGGCTCTTAAGTAAGGCGTGGTGTTCAAGATTTCCTGAACATTCAGTAAACACATCATACTTTTCGGTCATGACCAGTCTTCAAAAGATGAGCGCAGTTGTTTCGTCACCTTCGTTGAAAGAATAGTAGAGTGAATACCGTTTAGTGTGCGCATACAAGCTGCGCAGTAACCAATCTCCATGTCACAAAAGTGAACTGCTTCTCTTCCTACACAACTGTCGAAATCACGTGTCTTCGGCCAAGGTTAACTAACCACTTAAATAAATAAGTTATTTGTTATGCTAATACACTACTTTTGACTAATCTGCACAGCAAATACGACGTAACCACGTAGCGCAGAATATTCTCTTCCCATTCGTATCGTGTGAGGTGGCGCAGAGTTTATACTTTGGACTCGCATTCGGTAGGACCTGGGTTCGAATCCGGGTCCGGCCATCCTGATTTCTGTTTTCCATGGTTTCCCCAAATCACTCCATTCGAATGCTGGGATAGTTCCTTACTACAGTTCATAGCCGTTTCCTTCCCCGTTCCTGCATGTCTGAGGAACCTGCTCCGTTTCTAATGGCCTCGCTGTCGACGAGACGTTAAACCCCACCTACTACCCTCCCTACAACGTGGGTTTGTAGTGAAATTCAGTGTAAACAAACGGCCCATCATTGTTGTTGAAACGCGTGCATCTGGAAGTTTTTATGACTAGTGGTACGTGAATTCATGTGGCAGCAGCCTAGACTTCTCAGTTCTTTACATGCTCGGCCCACATCTTTTTACTCATTGACTACTGACATAGTGGTAAGCATCTTTATTTATTCGGCATGGTTGCACATGATACGGCAATTACATTTCTCCCTGCTTATTACTGATTAAAAAGAAGTCCGTCCAAATAACCGTGGGCCAATTATTAAAGAAACGCACAATTATACGTCCTTAAAGTTGAAACTTTCACGGAAAGAATTTGAGAAATTCCCTGACCCCTACTTACGGCAATTCTCGAGCCAATGTTGGAGACATGCACAGAGGACGTCATCTTCAGACTACGGGAAGAACAAGAGGCAACGCTGAAAGTGAGCGCCGTTGATGCAATGCGGTCANGGGGGGGGGATGCAGTTGTGCCGTTGTTGCGCGACATGAGCGTCCTGCTCTCTTGTTTTATTTCTCATTACGGGCAATATGGAGATGAGTGGAGCGCCGAGCAGGACGGCGCCACAGCTTGTTAAAACAGTTGACAGTAAATACATCGGCGATTGTTTTAAACTGGAATCACCAGCGGCGGCAGAGTAGCGAGGCCATGCAGCCACCGCGGCCCGCTACAACTCAGCACTCAGCGCCGCCTCCTCAGTTCTTTCACTCATTGACCAACACGTCGTTATAGGCGCTGCAATATACACATTTTTGTTTAGAACCATACTGGTAACAGTGCAACGTTCTGCCATACATCGAGGTCAGTAAAAATATTCTCGTGCTTGATGGTAGGAGCTGTTTATGAGGCTACGGGGTATAATAACCACAACGAATTATGTCTCCCACGCGTGACTTCCTTAAGTGGACGCTGTTTTCTAATATAGATCTTATGTGTGATGTCCCACGTATTTGACATTATAGTTGAAAAGCTTGCAACTATGCCCGAGGGTAGTCGAGTGATACTGCTACGAAAATTTCTCTGTATGTATAAATAAACCAGCACAGATGTTGTTTCGTTGTTTTGCTGCTTTCAACTCGGTCACATCACACAAATAAAATATTCCCGCGAACAAAAAAAAATTATGAGTGGCTAAAGGTGACTTCCGAATAAGAAATACTTAATCACACACATCACACCAGGCCGTTAGGTCACGTTGTGTTTTCTTCCTTCCTTTAACACATTCAGAGCCAGTGTGCATTGCTGTGTATATAATGCACAGAAAGGTGATCACTGGCCGACGCTGTGCGCTGTAAGGCTCAACGCCCAGCGATCTTCCGGTGAGTAGCTTATTTGTAAACCCGCGCTACTCCTCTTGGATGTGAATGGTTCACATTCAAATCAATGTTTACAGTAACGAGACAAGTACAGTCTCGGCTCAATTACAACAAGCATGAAACATTTTATTGTAAGTAACTCATGAAACCATCAGATCAAGTTAGTCTGAAATCGTTAAACGAACTGCGCAGACAAACCCTAAAAATTAGATTTTGGTCATTTCCAAAAATTTTCTTCTTGAGTATGTCAAATAGAAAAAAATATTAAAATCAGGGGTTCCATATCTTTCCTTGTAGAAGAAAACCATACTCACAGAATATTTGTTTAGTGAAACACCCGTAAAAAAAACGGGTACACCTGCCTAATATCGTGTATCCCTCCCCCCCCCAACCTCAGCTCTCATAAGTGCCGCAAGACGACGTGGCATGGACTCGACTAATGTCTGAAGGTATGCAGGAGGCAATTCACACCATGAATCCTGCAGGGCAGTCCACAAATCCAATCTGCGCCAATTTGAGAAAGTGTTACACGTCTGTCACGTTTAATGATTCTCGTCAGTCGTCGTTTGTCCCGTTCTTTCACGATATTTTTCCGGCCCTAGCGATGTCGAAGATGTGATGTTTTACCGGATTCCCAATATTCACGGTACACTCATGAAATGGTCGTACGCGAACATCCAAATGTTATCGCTACCTCGGAGATGCTACGTCCCATCTCTCGTGCGCCGACTATAACACCACGTTCAAACTCACTTAATTCTTGATAACCTGCCATTGTAGCAGCAGTAAACTATCTAGCTGCCGACCGCATCGCGTTACTCTGATTGGTTCCATACCTCTGTTATTTGCATACGCACACCTACACCAGTATTTTTTTTTGCTCTTCAGTGCATGTACAATGTTTATGGTAGCCAAACCGATTAGTTGAATTTTCTTGTAAGATAGTAGTGTGACTAAATACATATGGATTATTTTGGAACAACCAAATAATTGTTCGGGTGAAACAATTATTTTTAAATTATTTACTTGGTTCAAAGGAACGAATGCAGATGTTTGGAGCGACGGCAGATAAACTGAGTAAACAAAACATCGTTGCTTGTAAAATAGTACTTTCCAAGCAAAAATATTTGGTATCTGTAACTGAATCTTTCTCTCAATGTAATCCAGGCAACCAGGGAGGGATTTAAATCCCCCACTCTTCCTCTATTTCTTTTCTCCCGTTTATCTGCTGAAGGGAGTGTTGAAATAAATCGTAGAAGAATTTATACTATTTATTAATCTTATAAAGTACGGTATACAAGTTCACGCACATTGTCGTAACGTCTTTTATCAAACACATGTTTTCTGTCACTTCATAAATAAACGACAAGACAACGAAAGTAAAAATATCACTTAAAAATTTTACCTATTTTTATGAACGATCAAATAATCCCATTTTTTAAAGACAAAACGCTGCAATATTTATTTTGTAAGCAATACAACAAATACATCTTTAAATTGGGTTTTTTTGTAGTACAAGCTATAATTAGCTCTACTCTAATAAACTGTTGTGAACAAATTACATTTTGATTTGTACTCTTTCAAATCTGTAGTTTACAAAATATTGCATATTCTCCGTAGGATAACTCAAAATAATAAACTTTAAAATTAATAAAATACAAGTAATGTAACTCGAAATGCATTAAAAAATGTAATGTAAAATATGCCATTAATTTTAAACATAAAAATATAGCATGCAGCAATGGTCTTAAGAACTTGTTCTTCCAGCACTCTTGGGCACTGAAGCGAGGTGGAGATTCAGCAGCGATATAAATCGTGGGCGGCATACTGGAGCACCTCGAGAAAACCCGACGGACAACGGTAATGTCCGCCACGTTTCCAAAATACGAAAACTCAGGGTTGACGTCGTCGTAACTCTAACCCGACTTGTGGCTCTGGGAGACTAGTGGTCTGACCACAGCACCACAGCTCGTTTCTGATCAACAAACTGAGTCCATATTGGAGTCAGCTTTTTACACTAATATCTCGACCTCATTATAAGGGCCAGTGGTCTCCACAGTTTTGTGCCTCCACGAGTGTTACTAGCCGCTGCTTTAAATGGCCCGTTTTACCACAGCCCATGTAGAACGGGACTCAGTCCTTGTTTCTTAGAGAGTTTTCTGTTGATTCGGGGTTGTCTAGGGCAATTCTGAAACAGTATGATACAACTGACTAAGACCCTGAAGTGTACAGGTATTTGACGTCTAACTTTCCCTGTAATTTATTCGCATATTTTCATGACCATTGATGGCATGTTTGGCAGTAATTTTCCTGCGACGAACAAGGGTTGAATGGTGTAGTTTGAAAACGTGGGACGGCGAAGGGCAGGCAGTGACGGAACAGTGTCACGGTGTGAGGGTGGGACGGGGGAAGAAAGGAGGAAGTAATGCCACTCGCCACATTGTTCGCTGAGCCGACCTGAGTGGTCCTCGCTTCACCTCTTACAGCTCTCGGCGTGTGCCAAGTCAAACAGACCTCAACCACCGGTGGCTCGTCGCTCCAGCGCTACCACACAACAACCAAGCACACAGAAGCGAAACGACTTGGCGGTTTCTTTGATCTGCGCGAACTTGCTCGCTCATGGGCCGCGCGAGAGTCTTCGAACAGGTCTTGTGTCTGGCTACTGCATGCAGCAGAATACTCTCTGATCGTCGGACAGCCGCCAGTCAAGTTAGTCCCTGGCCGCTGATTGACGAACGACGCTCCGCCATGTTGCTGGCCGCTGAGGCCAGGTTACTGCTGGAGTTGGTGAGTGAGTGAAAAGATTTGGGTGGCTCTTAACATCTAGGTCTTGAGAACCGATAAGGGTGAAGCAGAGACGGAATGAAAAAAAGGGGGGGGGGGTTAACGGGAGATCCCCGATAAAACCCACCGACCAGTGGCATCGGCCGGCACGATTCCCACATGCAAAAATCCGGGAGTAGGCCCACCGGAAATCGAACCCGGTTCGCCTAGGTAGGAGGCAAGTAGTCTAAACACTACACTTCCGTGGCCCAGCTGGAGTTGGTTGTTCGCGTCACTGTTGCTTTGCCTTCAGCCCCGCGGACCCAAGTCTAAACAACTTCAATTTCCTTCCACGCTCACAGGCTGGCTCAGCAAAGAATATCAAGTACACGGGAATGCTGATGGCTGTAGTCCAACCTGCAACCAAACAATAATAATAATAAACTTTGCTTCACTTCATGTGTAAGTGATAATGAGTAGGGACGCCCGATTTTTGCAAGGAAAGTTTCACGCAGGCTAAACATCAGCAACCTACGTGCTCGCCTGCATCTTTCCTTACGTTGTAGGTCGCGTGTCTTCGTGAGAATATATTATGGTAATTGAATAGGCCAGAAGTTATTCTAGGCCAGACGTTGTGCTGGCATTGAACGTCTGTTCTTCGCAGGCAGACTTCAAAGACACGTAGCAATTAAAAGTGTTTTGAATACGACTAGACAGGATACATTTTCTTGAAAATTGGTTGTCCCTAAAAATAATAACTTTTTGGAGATGTGTTAATATCGTATGCACTACTTAACTCCATAATACTTTTAACATGCCATGAATATGTATTATGTGGAAATGTAGACATTCACGTACTACACGAACGTCTGCAACAAAAATCTGCCACTGCTCTCTCTCTCTCTCTCTCTCTCTTTCTCTCTACATATATACATATATATGTATATAAATCATGTATAATATATAGCATATAATATATATATATCAGGGCGTACATATAATAAATATCCAGGTTTCGTGTTTGTTAAAATTTTGCTCGACAACCAAATGCATTTTTAAAAAATTGTTCTAACGATAAAGCAATATACGAGTACCTACTTACATATAGTGACTGAAATGATGCTATTTTCATAACGCAACTGAACATAAGGGAATTTTCGGAAATTTCCGTAGATTTACGTAAAGTTCGGTGAATGCCACGGAAAGTTAGTTCTAAAAAACGAAATTTCCGTATTCTAGGAAGATGTATGGACAATTTTTTTTGCCAGTACGTTTCCGTGAGTGTAGTATTTTTTTCCCCCGGGCGGTAGAGTGCAACCCGCTGACCGCAGGTGTTATATGGTCAGGGTGTTTTATGAAGGCGGAGACGTCCCCACTGGGAGACTGCTACTGCGCACGCGCGAGAGAAGGGCCTCTTCCTTCCCACGACGCACCGTCGTCGGTGATTAGTTATCGAAACATTTGTCGCAGGGTCCACGGGTTGCCTATTGTGGCCGCTTCTGCCCCGTTGTATTTACCGCTCTCCCTCTCTCTTTCTCTCCTTCTCACCCCGGAGAGACGCTATTGTCTGCTGCGGGCTCCTGGTTTATGAAATACACCCCACCCACTGCCACTTCCGCCCTCGGGGCACAACTGTCACCACGCTGCCACACTTCGCGCTGATAACCCCCACCTTCATCCCTTCATTGATTTTTATTTTTTCCCTGTCCCCAGTGTTGTATCTGGGGCGAGGGATTGCCACCCCTGGACTTCGTGGCGAACGCAAATTGTGTTACACGCCACCCCCTAGCCTTCCCCACGGCCACTGACTCCCCCCTCCCAACCCGCTTCCAAACACAACACCACCCTTAATGTGGTTTGCGGTGCGAAGATTGCGGCGGAGGGTAGGTTAGGGGTGTTATTATATTCCGGCTCCCACCCCTTGTGGGGTTATCTTCACGCCGCCTTCCCTACTCTGGCTTGTTTTAATATTCACCCGGCCCGCGAGCACACCCTTTTGTTAGCCGCGGCTTCCTCCGTGATTCACCGCGGAGCCGGCGTGAAGCGTGTGTGCCAGCTACACAACGTGTCTCTCCCACAGCGAGACTGACCCCTCCCCCCCGGAAACCGCAGACGTCACGACGTGCTACATATCCGCATTCCTTAAGACACTGTCCACCACCAGTTTTCATGATGTTCCCTGCAACGTGACACTGCGTCGCCAGCACTCAAACTGTTCGTTACATACATGAACACGAGGAAATGTATCTTTATACTACGTAGGAAATTAATAGTGTATAGGGATAGTACAAATTATAATTTTCACTAGCACGTTATTGTTATTCTTAGAAAAATAACTGCTTCTGAGTATATTGTCTGTTATTCATTTAATTTTTATAAGTTTTGAATCTACCTCTTTATTAGTGTTTATTAAACGCAATGTTGAATACTTAATAACATTTCCTCTCATTTCATTACCTAATGTCGCTGAATATTAGCGAGGAAAACGATTAAAACGGTGTCGCTGCACGGCTGATTGCCCGAGTAATGTAACATGCTGTGAGCCAGAAGAGAAAAGAAGCGCGATAGTCACTGTTGTTGGTGACTACATCACGTCCTCATGATGAGATAGAAGCTGCTCGCGATATGCCGCTGAGTACGAGGAGAAAATTTTTGCGTGTGAGAAATCCTCTTACTGATTTTTCCTTTTACTGTGCTCAAAGACTGCCAGCACAACTGTAAAAATTACGTGATCAGGTAGAGGCAGTTTCTTTTCCCAACAAGCAAGTAGTTTTACTTAAATAAGTAATTTACGTGACATGTATATATTTTTCTTGCATAAAAAAATCGTGTCCGTGTTAGAGCGGGTGTATTAACATTTGACTGAACACATTCATGTATAGTCTGCTCATGGTCAACTTTTCTGAAGCCCTACTAACTTCTATTTCCGTGACACTTCCATCGTATCATTCCATCATACGTAAAAACAAAATAGACACGCGTAGGAAAAAACATCAAGCCGAGTACAATACACTGTATTTGTGCGCTGGACAGACATTGATAAATATATATTATACATGCATAACAAAAACAACATTTCTTACATTTTTACCTGAAAACCTAAATACGTCATTCCGAAATGTTTACGTAACAAATAACACAGCGAATTTTAATTTGATAACATTTGACGCACTGAAGTTTTCTTACCAGTTATTACCCACACATTTTCTCTCTGCTTTAATGCACACTGATTTGAAAAAAAAAAAATACCCCCATTAATGAATCGCGTGAGTACAACGAAGGTTGCCACACAATATCCCCATAGCCCGATAAATGTGTCATATTAATGCGGTTTGCTTACGTGGATGTGCCATTAGGGGGTATACATGTATCTCCATCATTCATAGTTGCAAGACACCGAATAAGGCCTTAGTAGAAGTGTGAGCCACAGAGCCAAGTCCAGTGAACTCACAGCATGCCTCGATGGCGCATTCTATATAAAAGGCTTTGTCCAGCTGGATGAGTTTGAGGGAGGCCGCACAGTCGGCGTCCGAGAGGCAGGTTAGAATTATTGTTCATTCCTCTCTACTTGAACCGTTCNGGAATTATTGTTCATTCCTCTCTACTTGAACCGTTCTGCCTATACTGTGAGTCAGTTTTGGACGCAATGGGAAAAAGAGAGTACACCCACCAGTCGAGACCACCTGTAGGAAGGATCGTTTCATCATGCAACAGGATGTAAGCACTCAACGTACGTCGCTGCGCACCATCCAGGGACATGTCACGGCAGCTGTAAATACGCTTGTCTTAACTAGTACCATTTCTAGGCAGTTAGCAGAGCGGGATATTCCGTCGCGGTATCCCTTACGACGACTACCATTATGACNACTAGTACCATTTCTAGGCAGTTAGCAGAGCGGGATATTCCGTCGCGGTATCCCTTACGACGACTACCATTATGACCTGAGCATCGCCGAGCACGTGTGACCTGCCAGGAACGGGCTGCATGGTCGCTTGCGGATTGGCGACGAGTGGTAATCAGAGACGAATTACGGTTCTGTCTGGATACAGACGACAATCGAATTCGAGTCTGGAGACATCCTGGCCAGCGCCGTGATCCACGTTTCACTGTAGATAGGCGCACCGTCCTGACAAAAATTGTCATGATGTGGGGTGCAATTTCCTACGATTCGCGCACCTCACTAGTGGTGATTGAAGGAACTCTAATGGCGCGGCAATACGTCCAGAAATTTCTGCGACAATGTGCGTNCGCACCTCACTAGTGGTGATTGAAGGAACTCTAATGGCGCGGCAATACGTCCAGAAATTTCTGCGACAATGTGCGCTTTCCTTCCTGGTACACATTGACAATCACATTTTCCAGTAGAATAATACTCGGTCTCACACAGTACGGGTACCTCTTGTGATGCCAACATGCTTCCTTGGCCAGCAAGGGCCCGAGATCTCTCGCCCGTTGGAACGTTTAGTACCAGATTGGACGTCAAGATCGGCCAGCGGCAACTACCGCTGATTTGGAAGGTCAGTTGCGCCAGAATCTTCCTGTGTAGAAAATCCGACTTCTGTATGCCTCCATGCCCGTCCATAATGCTATCTGTTTTCCTGTTACAGGTTGTTCATCACCATACTAAGTGTACCTGTAAGTGTTAGTCCCCTGCATGNTAGAAAATCCGACTTCTGTATGCCTCCATGCCCGTCCATAATGCTATCTGTTTTCCTGTTACAGGTTGTTCATCACCATACTAAGTGTACCTGTAAGTGTTAGTCCCCTGCATGACATGATTGGTGTGGTATAATGATACCAGTGTATCATAGACATACGAACGATAAATATTTGAAAGGCCAGACGCGAGAGCAANTTGGTGTGGTATAATGATACCAGTGTATCATAGACATACGAACGATAAATATTTGAAAGGCCAGACGCGAGAGCAAACTCGACTATTATCGATGTTCATTTTTGCAACACACTTCGTGCACCTCCATAACGCCCAGGAAGAGTTCTGATGCTTGCTAACATACTTGCGCTCTATCAGCCCCTCGTGATGCCACGAAGATATAAAATCTCGTATTATGCATGAGTCAGTCGGCATGAGTCAGTCTGCTGGAGTCCGTCAGCAGGAGTCAGTTGAGAGTTTAATCTACATACTGGTGAAATAATTATGTAAACTAAATACCTGAATTTTCAATACATTTCATATGAGTTTTTGTTGTGAAAATTAAGTTCACATGCAAACAAAGAATTAACATTTTTTTTTTCGTGCTTGCGAGTAAATGTCTTTGACTGGGTCAGTTTCTACAGGATATGACGGACTAGTCTCTTTGTGTGGTTCGTATATAAGATAATGATAAGCATCTAAAGCCAGCCTACCGGCCTGTAGGTGATGTCTCAATGCCATCATGCCATTGGTCAGCTGCATACACGTGGCAACTTGGTGATTGGCTTGTATTTTTCCCCACCAATGTCTTATTGGTGAAATATGATTGATTTATTGTAAACACGACGTTATAAGATTTGCATATGCGTATATTATAAGCAGTAGAAGGGTCAGCTGAGAGATTTAGTTTCATAACGGCTAATGTGAAAGGTATTCGTCTCGGACAGATTCTGCAGCTTCGTATCTAAGTCTTATTCTGTACNGTTTCATAACGGCTAATGTGAAAGGTATTCGTCTCGGACAGATTCTGCAGCTTCGTATCTAAGTCTTATTCTGTATCTGCGATGTCTTTGGACACTCCATATATAATGTTATCTACATTTTATCCACCATCGACTTCTTCGAGAGTGGTACCAGCAGTGCCATAGGCTACTTCGAGCGGCATGCCTATAGTAGCATCCCTATCGACCTCTTCGGATGGGCTGCCTACAGTAGCACCACTGTCATTTGCATGATACCAAGGCCACCATCGATTTCTTGGCCCATACCACAGACTTATTGGGTCTTATCTTCATCCTCTTCAGTCATTTCATCTACCTCTTCGGGTGAGGCACCTATGTGTCTACCTGAATGTCCAGAGTTTGGCATAGTGCCTGCAGAATTGGCATCCAGTTCTTCAGCTGCTACAACTGCATCGCAAACTGGACCATCGACCTCTGTTCCAGCGATAACTGCATGGCCAACCACCTCTGCTGAACCATTCCAACATTATAAGTGTCGCTTCTGTGAAAAGACCTTCACGAGCAGCAGCAGTGCCCGTCGACATGAGAGGCATGGTTGTAAAAAGATCCCCACTCAAATAAAGTATACCTGTTAGAAGTGTGGTGTATCGATTTCACGGATGGATGGTTTAAGGTTGCATATGAATATGTGCAAAGGCTTTCTCCAAGTAACATAGAGGATGGACCTTCACAGCTATCGTCATATGTTGATCTTCCGACTTTATCAAACACAAACTTGCCATAATCAATTACCACAACTATGACAAACAATGTTTCATGTGGTAAGTGTAGTCTATATTAGTTAAGTTATCGTATCCGCAGCATGTGGAAAATGTATGTTGAGGTGGAAGAAAGTTTGATTTTAGCAGACTGGATTTTCCGACTCCTCTACAGTAATTAATGGTTATTGAGAACAACATCCCTGGTGTGTCTGTAAATGTGTACTCCTGTATGGCAGGGGAAAAGTGGTGCCAACATTTGTAACTATGAACGAGATACTTGAACTTATCGATCTTCTGTTGGTGAAGGATGAAACTAAGAGTACTTCACATTATTGTTACATAAACAACTTTTCAAGACTGGTGCGATCGCAGATTACTTCGCATGGGTACAAAGTTCATGTCTGCAAACAATCTTTTAAGCATTATACTGATTACCCACGTAAATAAAACTCACAGGGGAACAGTGCCTTGCAGTACACAAAATAAAGTGTAAATATAAATTTTTATTGTGTATATGTGTTTTCTCATGTCGTACGTTACTGAAAAAATTTGTATAAAAAAAATGCTGTATTTTATTTATTTATTTTAAAATACCCCTGCTTCGTATAAAAATTATTTAAAATTAAAATACTCATGTTNATGCTGTATTTTATTTATTTATTTTAAAATACCCCTGCTTCGTATAAAAATTATTTAAAATTAAAATACTCATGTTGAAAAATAAGCCAATAAAATTAAATCAGACAATTTGCATACCTTGCAGGAATGGTTAATATCACCATTCGGTACAGGCCGATAGCAGGAAGCATAATCGAGAAATATAATCAAACATGGAGGGAGCCATTATCACCACCTATACTTTAAAAACACAAACAAATATGGCTGACTGGTGGCTAAATCGAACACTCGCCTGGTGGGTGAATTAATACACTAGCGCCACCTAGATGATGTAAAAGCAAACATATTAAATCCAATATGGCGGCCCTAGCAATCCATAAACAAACGCCAAACGAAAAACCACTAAGATAGCTGCATATGATAGATTGTGTACTGGTGAAGGGTGGTGGGGGTGGAGACCTGCCATCTTCGGTGGTTGGGGGTCAGTCGTCTGCTGGGCGTGAGCCGGGGAAATCACTGTAAATGTATGGTTTTTATATAATTTTTTAATATTAACTTTTTTAATAATAAATTTTAATAAATGTTTAATAATTTTTTTATTATTTTATTTTTGTATAAAGTTTTTTGATTATTTGGTATTTTTTGGGTTTTCAAGNTTATTATTTTATTTTTGTATAAAGTTTTTTGATTATTTGGTATTTTTTGGGTTTTCAAGGCTAAAATTTACAGGGATAAGGTCAAAGGTCAAAGTCTAGGTCACTGACATCTATCAAGGTGGACAAGATGGCCGCCGGGTGACCAGAATTATAGAGCATGAACAGCTCCGAGCTCCGGCGCTGAACGCCGATGTTCCAGATTTCCCATAATCATTCTACTCATTAGTTTTGATAAGTATTTGTAATTCAAATTAGTCTACGTTTCAGATGATCCCTTATCAATCATAACACCGTGAGCATAAAATACCAGTCCGTTAAGAGCAGTTGAAGTAAAGTTGAAATATTTTCAAACTTGTTGTTTTTTTTTTGCCGGAGCTTTAAGAGAGTAAATTATAAAGACTGCAAACTGCTATCAGATACCAACGCCAAAATAATATACCCTAAGAAAAAAAAAATTAAATATAAATATTTACGTATTTTTAGATTACTGTTCATTTAGTTCTAAAATGAGAGGAAAATTTACTTGAGATCACAGGATCACTGAATTAATGTTTTATACGTATCTGAAATGTTATAAATAGACTGTACACGTTTTTTAAAACACTGTACATAATGAATAGCTATTTCTTGATTCTTTGTATTCATACTATCTGGTAATGCTACTGTCCTCAAATTTACACCCGTGAAGAACATTACTGAATGACAAAAAAAATTTGNTTCATACTATCTGGTAATGCTACTGTCCTCAAATTTACACCCGTGAAGAACATTACTGAATGACAAAAAAAATTTGCAGTTATTTTATTTACGTCAATAGTTTGCACTAACCATATTACGGCCATATAAGAAATACATAAGTAATGCGTAAAAAATGTTTTACGTGTATAACTTTTTAAGGCACTTCCTTCACAGCTCAAACTCAGTAAATAAATTACGCAACGAAATGTTACCACACAATAAAAATCAGGAAAACTAAAAAAAAAATGTTAATAGATAATTAGGAAATTTTTCTCTATAGTTAGAACACATTTTGTCTGATAAAGTCTTGACAGTTGCGTGGAACCAGAACAGGGCAGTTTCATCCACATAGTGTGTGTTAAATCAGTCTCGTTCAGAGACTATTGAAAAAATAAGCGATATGATTAACTCACTTGCCAAATTACTCACAGACTGTTTGAACTGAAATGTAAATGTAAATGCAGGAAGTAAACCCCCGGTTCCCGTTGGCATTGAACTGCACTTGCATCTTAAGTGTTGCAACTGTTCAAGTTATGGATTAATATAAAAATAATAAAAAATGTTATTTCATAATGCGTGAGAATCTCGGTTAGCCAGTCTATTTTTGTAACGGGAGAGGCCACAAAAGGTATTCTACTAACCGACATAGGCACGTTTTTAATTTCTGTTTTTTTTTTCAGCTCGTTGGTTTGAATTCTTTCTTCTTTCAAAATTAACTATTTATTACGCATAGCAATACGTCTGTGAAAAATACTACATCGCATTTAGTGCACTGTTAGAAAAAAATTCTGTGAAATTAAGGAAACCTATATGCATTCTCTTTCAGAGAAATGTTTGCAAAATTAAAGACACTCTGCTTTGTTGATGACGAACGTTCTGTGGTATTTTAATCAGCAGGGTTAGGAAGAGAAGTCGTCATAAGTAACTGATTTATAGGTTGATTTCGCGAGTCCTCTTACTTAGTTAGCTATTCCACTTACAATCAATNGTCGTCATAAGTAACTGATTTATAGGTTGATTTCGCGAGTCCTCTTACTTAGTTAGCTATTCCACTTACAATCAATATTTGGTAAAGTTGTTACTACAGAGAGTCTACAAAAATACTGCCAGATAGCCAACACATTCCCGTAGAAAGGGCCAAAGGGAGGGGTGGGAGACAGGATCCAGGCTCGCTCTCAGACTCTCTCTGGTAGACACTCGCCCACAGATCGCCGGGACAGGTGGCAGACTCTTGATGAGTACCGTCGCCGACTGCTTCCTGTTACCTCGTTCTGGGTCCTGACCACACTTCTCGTCTCCGCCCTCTGAGCCTGTAGTCCTCATCTCTAACTGGTCATCATTCAGGCCCTGGGCGCCGCGGCCACAGCCGCCAAATGTTGTTAGTTGGGTGCAATAGTATCGTTTCTACCTCACCCAGTTATTCTCCATATTTTAGCAAGTTCTTGCGTTTGTATTTATTGCGTAGTCGTCTCCGATGTTTACTGAATATATTTTGCCCACAACCACTGACCGTATGTATATGCAAGTGCTGCAGCTGTTCACGGCGAGGGCAATCATAACACGACGAACCATCCCGGCTTTCGCCTCGAGCGGCTTCGGAAAACAATGGTAGACTGAAAACAACGAAGGCCACGCCGGTAATCGAACACGAATATTATGTTTCACCACAACGCCACCTCACTTGGCGTTAAATGTTGAGCACGTACGTAATAATAACAATGGTAATAATAAAAGTGGATGACGTTCTGCGGCTAGAGCCCTCTAGTTGTTACTTGGTTTGGGGCCGCCAGAGAGTGCCTGGTCAAGTGCCGGATGCGGTCGGGAGAGGTTTCGCTCACAGGTCAGAGTTCAGAGCCGTCAGACGAGGCAGGGGGCGAGATAAGCATCGGGCGAGGCGATATCATCGCGCAAGATGGTGCTTGGTACCGCCTCAAAGAAGCGCCTACAAGCACCCTCTTCGCGAGGCCACAATGCCGATACCGCTAACGCTGCCCATTTCCCCGCTTTTGTGCGCCCCCTTCTCCCACAGCAGAAACACGATCCACTTTGTTACTCATCAGAAATTCGGTCAATGGGGAGCGCGGAGGCTGCGGCACAGTGAGAGCCCCCCCTTCCTCCTACCCCACTCGACAACACACTATACGCCTCATCCCCTCGAGAGGGAAGTCTACGCCGCACGTCAGTACGTGCTCACGTCCGAGAAAAAATATCGACTTAAATTCGTGTCACTTCGGAGATCGTAAAGCATTACGGTGTGTTTACCTTTGTTTTCACTAAAACAAAAAATAAAATGAACATTTGTTTACTGCTATCCGGAAATAGTTTAGGTTTATTTAATCATTAAATCATAGCTAGTGTTCTCTAGGTAATTCGAGCTTAACGCCACATCGTCAGCGAGGACATAAGAGAAAAAAATTAGTTTTTATTCGGAAGATCAAGAATGCATGTATTAAGGAACCATATTGGAATTGATCTATGCGATTTATTGAAACCAGAAGTGGGGAGGGTATAAAACATGATCAAGAAAGCCAGGCCATGAATCGAACCCGGGTATTTCCGAATGCTGGTCCAGTGTGCTACCACTTCTTGAGAAAAAGATTTTATTCACTTATAATTCAACAGACTTTAACTCGTTATAGAAGAATATGACAGTTCCTCAGTTTGGGCGACTAATACAGAACAGACCAGACGAATATAATTTCACACCCTTGCCTTACCAGGGACTCGAACCCAGAAACCACTGCGTCGCCTGTTGCAACAAACGAAGGTTGGTTTAAAATGTATGAACAACTGTATTTGAAATTTAACTGAACTTTATGCATTACCTNCAACTGTATTTGAAATTTAACTGAACTTTATGCATTACCTGTGAGTAAGTGATAAGCTAAGTAAAACAACTCAACATGAAGATTAACTTTTCTTCTCGTATAGAATTTGTCTTGGTATGGTCTTACGGCTTAGTCATTGAAGGCAATGAGCGAAACTGAATTAGAATTTGTAGACGATTCACTAACATTTCATACGTTTAATTTCAACAACATCTTATAAGAACAGTTTTTCATATACTTTCGTAGATTAGATAAGGATTTGTTTATTTTTTATGCACTGGGTTAAGTGATAATATGAATTATAATTTCGGACAAACGTCACTTGAAAGCTCCACAGTATGTCGGTGGAAAACTCAGAATGACACAAACAAATCAAAGTAGCACAATAGCAAGACGAGGCGAACAAATATTAAAATAGCATACCGAGAGTGGCGCTGAAGGAATAAAGCCAGTAAAAACGGTCGAAACGAGAAAAAAAAAACACCAGAACGAAAGAGGACAGCGTTTACAGATGCAAGTATATAATTGTAGATGACACACAGATGAGAGCACAGACGAACACGGCAAACTTTCTACGACGGTACAGCGATGTATCGGCAACTGCAAATTTTCCCGTCTTCAAGCACACTCACACACAAGACAGATTGTGAACGTCGAAAAAAAAAGGTTCTTAGAGATTGGGAGCCATCTCGTATCGGAGCCGACATTCGAACACGCTCCTGGTTCACGAGGCCGCGGTGGTGTAGTGGTTAGACTACTCACCTCCCACCTAAGTGAACCGGGTTCGATTCCCAGCGGGATGGCTTCCGGATTGTTGCGTGCCGGACGATGCAGCTGGTCGGACGGGTTTTCTCGGGGATCCCCCGCTTCTCCCGCCTTTGCATCACGACTCTGCTCCATACTCCCTTCGCTCCACCCTAACCAGCTCTGAAGACCTCAATGTTAAGAGCCGCCCAAATCTCTTCTCTCACTCCTGGTTCGCTGCGGAGTTACGAGTGGATGTTGATGTCTTCATGCAATGGTAGCTGGTGAGCCTTGTAAAAAAAATATCGTTTCGTTTTGAACTAAAATTAAACATTAATTTTTATTTCAATTCTTTGTAACGTGCTACACGCCTATTTTACACATTCACAAGAACAATAAAACAAAATGTTTTGTTACACTTAAATATTCTATCTTTTTAAATTTCAGTGTATCTTAGAATTTTTCGGCAAATAGTTTCCAAGCTTTTGATTTTAAAAGTAAAAAAAAAATGCTGTAGTACTGATGAGAGCAGTAGGGCCATCGGCAGGGCCTCAGCGACAATACAGGGCGTTGTGGGGGGAGGAAAAGGGAGCGGGGGTTCATTGTATTTGTGGATTCCTCTCGGGCGCGTGCGCGGGCGTGTGTGCGTGCAGCTCGGCACTTCGAGGCGGCTGCAAGAGAGCGGCAAGGGGGCAGTAAGAGGCTTATTGTAATCAGCAGCCATCATCGGCGACCCTACAGGCACGCTGCGCGGTCACGAGGCCATGAGAGATTTCTTCGACAGACTCCGCTTCGATAAAGAAGTCACTTCTTCCGTGGCGCCGCCCCACCTCATCACAATAAGCTAATTCTTTAAGGGTGCGGAAGCGTCACACAATATTTTATATTACTCCACTTTGTTCTGCAGTTTGTAAAATATCAAATAATAGCATTATGAATTTTGTTTTAATAGACAATATATATTACGAAACTAATAAAGAAAATTGTACGAAATGAAAAATATTATATTTTCCAACACCAATTTCAAAATTGTACATAATTAACTTGTTTGTTGAAGGGAAGAAAACACCAAAATATTACAAGTAGATTTCATGGAATCTCATTTCGTTGTTCATCCAGAATTTAATTTTTGTTCTACGATTAAATTCACAATAACATTACCCNTTTCATGGAATCTCATTTCGTTGTTCATCCAGAATTTAATTTTTGTTCTACGATTAAATTCACAATAACATTACCCAATGTTAAACCACAACCGAAGATTAACGAATCTTTTTTATTTCAAAGAAATTGCTTAGCAACGTTTATATGGCTTTAAGGAATACTTCTTACATTGTAGTCAAATAATTAATTTATTTAATTGCCTGGCACAATATTTAAAGCTGAAATGTTCTCAAAAGTACAGAACAGTTATCTGAAAGGTATTCCTAACTTGATTATACACTTTTTAAACAAATTTTCGCTGTCATAATCACAAAACACAGAAACAAAATTCAGCCACTTGAACACATTTAAGGGCTTTCGAGAGTAAAAAATGTTTCAACAATCGCTATGTTCTGGCGGTATTTGGTTTTACGTAAAGGGATACCAAACTGTTCAGACAAAAGGTTTAAGCACTTATTAAGGAGTAATGAGGAGACTTTCTCTTTAAATTTTGGGCCATAAGAATCTAAAAAATGTATTTAAAAACAAAGCACAAGTTCAGCTACAGCGCGTCTTTAAGTCTTAAAAATAACATGAATCATTTCCTTTGAAACCCGACACTTATATCACATGCCATTATTGATTTACTTGTAACTGTTTTAAAAATTAATAAAATAATGAAATTAAAATTAAACCGTATGAGAATCACATACTGAATCTTCAAAATATGTATTTATCCGTAATCTGGTTACTTCTGAAAAGATTCTGAGCTGTGACAGAACAGAACTATTTCACAATATATTGTCAAAGTGTAGAAAAATGTCAAATTTAATTTCCCTCCTTAAGCAAAAATATTCTGTTTTTGAAAACAATCCTTTGTTATCACCAAAGCCATTATTTAATTTGTCCGAAGTTGGTCAACTTATCTTTACATAGACAAAGTATAGATTTTAAAAATTTCTGCACAACATTTTTTTTNTTTGTCCGAAGTTGGTCAACTTATCTTTACATAGACAAAGTATAGATTTTAAAAATTTCTGCACAACATTTTTTTTCAAACCAGCGCAATTTAAGTAGAAAGGAGCAAATAATATTCAAACTGTATTAATTTAGCATTTATCAAAACTGACATAGAAAAGGCTGTCAAACGAATAAATTCGAACAGTAAACTAAACAAACAAATTATTAAAACGTTAAATTACTATTTGTTATCGAATGTATTGCTGAAATGCTATTTTTGCACTATTTGTAAATTATGTGTACGATAAACATAAATTTGTAAAATATTCTCATATTTTTCAAGAAAATGAATGAACTTTCACCTTTTGTTCACATTTGTCTAGCAAGTCTTTGGTATACCACAAATAAAATGCAATACAAGCTAAAAGTTTAGTAAACAACTTTGATTACTTAAGCGCGGGCTTTTGAAACCAATATAAAAAACACGACTTTTTTTCCAGTTTTGCAGTGGTATATTTTACCAGACTGATGTTATATTTCATTGCGGAACAACACACTGTGCGAAAAAAAAACCTATTCATGCACAAGTATTGTTCACCACTGCTTGCTGCTGAACACAGACTAAAAGTGAGCTTCAAAAATTGCCATGTTCACTGGCCGTCTTTTTGGTGTATGTGCTTTACGGTTAATCGAGCACTTTTGAAAGCCCTGCTTAGGATCTACTTTCCTTCTAATTTAGTATCCTTCCGCTATACGTAAGTTTAACATTGCCATGCACCGTCTCACTTTATTCATGCGTCATCCAAGTGGAAACCATGTGTTAGTAATATGGAAATTCGTGTTATTATGTGTATAAAACAAGGAACATTGACTCCAGTAGCTATACAATTGCAATAAAACGTCAAATTCTAGAACTATTTTTATATATCACAATTCAGCAGTCTTTTAAAACAAAAATAAAATTAACAGACAAACTTTTAAAAAAAATTAACAATAAAACTGAATAACGTGTCTTAATTTATTTAAAAGCAATGCTTAGGAAAAATTATTTTTAAAAGTTCCGTCACAGCCACATATTTAAATACGCAAAAAAATATTTTTTAAATGCAAGTATCGCTGTGCTATTGCAATACCTAGATGTTTTAAAGTTGATTGGTGCGAGTTTCTTCTCATAAAAATATACATTTCTGTAAATTATTATTTTAAGTGTTAGTTTTATCGAAGAAATATTAGAACCGTTACTTTGACACGTACGTATGCAAATATGGTTTAACATTTCTTTCGGGAATGGTGTCGATGTGTAAATGCGTAAAAGTTTTACAATTTTGTCAAAATACAAATTAATGAACTTTTTGCTCTCCAGTAATCTAAATGAACGAAATAGGTAACTTTAAATACATTTGTATTGATTAGCCATCATCTTTGTCATAATTTTTTTCATTTTCCCACTTTCTGCCGGAAGTATAATTGTGGGACGACGACTGCCATTCTGAAATAAACTAAATTTACACCAAAACGCCATATCATGGGATGCCAGCCCGGGACGACATTGATTGGAGGCGACTCTTAAGACTCTACAACAGATGTCACCTAATGCTGGTGCGAATTATTCCCTCTCTTATTACGCCTTTCTGCTAACTGGCTGTGTACTCGTATACCTTAAGCTCATAAACTTAAGTACGCTGTAAGGCAAATATTTATGCGAAACTGCCTAACTTGCGGATATACGGTGTAATGATACTTCTTCAAAGAAATGTTATTCCATGTTATTTTAATGTATTCATTCACAGATTTTCGTATTTTCAAGGTTAGGATATAATTCTTTTTTTGTCTAAATTTTTCCAAATGAATCTTGAATAATTTTCTATAGGGCAAATAAATGTAATTCAAGCGAAATCGAGTGCTACAGTGGAAGTAGGTATAGAAACCGAAAAGAGGAAAATTAAGGAAACTGTTTCATTACTATTTAGAATTTAAGATTGTCCTGAGCTGTGGCCTATTTAAATATGAACACGTAAATCCTATGTTTACAAAAAAAAATTATCCCCTATGTAGAGGGGACCACAGTGGCTCAGCGGCTAGAGTGGTCGCTATCCATCAAGGCGATCAGGGTTCATTTCCCGGCGGGGTCACTACCGGGTTTTTACACGTGGGAATCGTGCCGGGCGGTGTCGCTGTTCGGCGGATTTTCTCGAGGATCTCCGGTTTCCCACGCACTTGCATTTCAGCGCTGATCCATTATCACCTCGCTTTACCCTCATCGATTCTCAAAACGTCGATATTAAGAACAGCTCAAATCTCTCCACTCACCTATTTATATGACGTGGTATTACGACGCGCCTGAAGGTGTTGAATCAGGCAACACACAATACCGAAGTGCATATATATGGCGTGTACTATAGGAGTGATGGTATAATGCAACAAAACGTAACGATCCTTTTATATCGATCACCCAGAATTTGTTTACGTACGTTGAATGCTTTCCTTATTTTGGTACAAAAATTGCCACTTCAGTTTATTGTAATTTTATGTTATGGAAATAAGTATAGCTGAATGCTTTGGGTTTCATTGCTTGTCATTATTATATTCGCATAGACACTGTTGATAGAAAGAAGTTCAATATTTAAAATGTATCCCAGATACTATTGAAACTGTAAATGATTATCGTAATAACAATACGAAATCGTTAAAAAAATTACTGTTTCACAGTTTTTAAAATAATTATTTATGGAAACNTTGTCCGAAGTTGGTCAACTTATCTTTACATAGACAAAGTATAGATTTTAAAAATTTCTGCACAACATTTTTTTTTCAAACCAGCGCAATTTAAGTAGAAAGGAGCAAATAACATTCAAACTGTATTAATTTAGCATTTATCAAAACTGACATAGAAAAGGCTGTCAAACGAATAAATTCGAACAGTAAACTAAACAAACAAATTATTAAAACGTTAAATTACTATTTGTTATCGAATGTATTGCTGAAATGCTATTTTTGCACTATTTGTAAATTATGTGTACGATAAACATAAATTTGTAAAATATTCTCATATTTTTCAAGAAAATGAATGAACTTTCACCTTTTGTTCACATTTGTCTAGCAAGTCTTTGGTATACCACAAATAAAATGCAAAACGAGCTAAAAGTTTAGTAAATAACTTTGATTACTTAAGCGCGGGCTTTTGAAACCAATATAAAAAACACGACTTTTTTTCCAGTTTTGCAGTGGTATATTTTACCAGACTGATGTTATATTTCATTGCGGAACAACACACTGTGCGAAAAAAAAACCTATTCATGCAAAAGTATTGTTCACCACTGCTTGCTGCTGAACACAGACTAAAAGTGAGCTTCAAAAATTGCCATGTTCACTGGCCGTCTTTTTGGTGTATGTGCTTTACGGTTAATCGAGCACTTTTGAAAGCCCTGCTTAGGATCTACTTTCCTTCTAATTTAGTATCCTTCCGCTATACGTAAGTTTAACATTGCCATGCACCGTCTCACTTTATTCATGCGTCATCCAAGTGGAAACCATGTGTTAGTAATATGGAAATTCGTGTTATTATGTGTATAAAACAAGGAACATTGACTCCAGTAGCTATACAATTGCAATAAAACGTCAAATTCTAGAACTCTTTTTATATATCACAATTCAGCAGTCTTTTAAAACAAAAATAAAATTAACAGACAAACTTTAAAAAAAAATTAACAATAAAACTGAATAACGTGTCTTAATTTATTTAAAAGCAATGCTTAGGAAAAATTATTTTTAAAAGTTCCGTCACAGCCACATATTTAAATACGCAAAAAAATATTTTTTAAATGCAAGTATCGCTGTGCTATTGCAATACCTAGATGTTTTAAAGTTGATTGGTGCGAGTTTCTTCTCATAAAAATATACATTTCTGTAAATTATTATTTTAAGTGTTAGTTTTATCGAAGAAATATTAGAACCGTTACTTTGACACGTACGTATGCAAATATGGTTTAACATTTCTTTCGGGAATGGTGTCGATGTGTAAATGCGTAAAAGTTTTACAATTTTGTCAAAATACAAATTAATGAACTTTTTGCTCTCCAGTAATCTAAATGAACGAAATAGGTAACTTTAAATACATTTGTATTGATTAGCCATCATCTTTGTCATAATTTTTTTCATTTTCCCACTTTCTGCCGGAAGTATAATTGTGGGACGACGACTGCCATTCTGAAATAAACTAAATTTACACCAAAACGCCATATCATGGGATGCCAGCCCGGGACGACATTGATTGGAGGCGACTCTTAAGACTCTACAACAGATGTCACCTAATGCTGGTGCGAATTATTCCCTCTCTTATTACGCCTTTCTGCTAACTGGCTGTGTACTCGTATACCTTAAGCTCATAAACTTAAGTACGCTGTAAGGCAAATATTTATGCGAAACTGCCTAACTTTCGGATATACGGTGTAATGATACTTCTTCAAAGAAATGTTATTCCATGTTATTTTAATGTATTCATTCACAGATTTTCGTATTTTCAAGGTTAGGATATAATTCTTTTTTTGTCTAAATTTTTCCAAATGAATCTTGAATAATTTTCTATAGGGAAAATAAATGTAATTCAAGCGAAATCGAGTGCTACAGTGGAAGTAGGTATAGGAACCGAAAAGAGGAAAATTAAGGAAACTGTTTCATTACTATTTAGAATTTAAGATTGTCCTGAGCTGTGGCCTATTTAAATATAAACACGTAAATCCTATGTTTACAAAAAAAAATTATCCCCTATGTAGAGGGGACCACAGTGGTTCAGCGGCTAGAGTGGTCGCTATCCATCAAGGCGATCAGGGTTCATTTCCCGGCGGGGTCACTACCGGGTTTTTACACGTGGGAATCGTGCCGATTGCTTGTCATTATTATATTCGCATAGACACTGTTGATAGAAAGAAGTTCAATATTTAAAATGTATCCCAGATACTATTGAAACTGTAAACGATTATCGTAATAACAATACGAAATCGTTAAAAAAATTACTGTTTCACAGTTTTTAAAATAATTATTTATGGAAACNGATTATCGTAATAACAATACGAAATCGTTAAAAAAATTACTGTTTCACAGTTTTTAAAATAATTATTTATGGAAACCAAGACTGTAATGTTTTTGTTACTAAACAAAACTGTTCATTTGAATACTTGATTATCAAACAACTTTTTATAAAATTTTATGAAAGTTATTGGTAAAAATTTATGCAAAATAATTATTCAGTTATTTTATAAAAAGTGCGTAAAACTTATATCTTTGTTATTATGTATAACAATGTCTAGAAGTATTTTATGAAAGGCTTCTCCAATATAAGTTATCACTTTTGTGCAGTCAAGTTAGTTTAATTGTCCACGACACGAAAGCAAAGACTGTGATTCTGAATTGCAATTATGCAAAAGCTGTCATATATAATTTATTTTCGTGTAAACATAATTTAACGAGGTTAAGAGCGTTTTGGAATTTACACAAAAGAATGCTATCAGATTATTTATTACGTACCCACAAAGTAGGCATCTTTCAAAGGACGATCTGAGAAATGTTTCCTTAACCGTGGACCACGCACTGTAGTGTGTCTGTACTACACATACATAAAACGAATCTGTTAAAGCATGATCATGTTGCAATGAAAATAACGTAAAATTAAAAACATCAATTCAATTTTACTTTTTCATAACTACAAGAAAAAAGTAACCGAAAATCAGCTTTTAAAATTTAAAGTGGCTGTAACCAGAAAGTGTTAATAAATACACTTTTTAAACCAAAATTAGAAAAAATTGGCTAACGATGAAAAGCAGTGAAGTAAAATCCTCTGTTGGAAACATCCCCATAACAATTTTAATCGTATTTCCACTCCATAAGCTTAAAATACGGGGATAAAACTATCTAGCAAATGCACGAGAAGTTACTAGTCTTTACTGGAAGTTCTGTGAAATTAACGGAAATTTCGTTACTGACCATACGCTGTATCTGCTGTTTTACGATAACATTATTGAAGATTTTTTTAAAGGTTACCTCTTCGCAAATTTAAACAAATATTTTTCTGGTGATATACCGGGTGCTATGAGACATGCCGTGACGTCGAAGCGCAGGAGCGCTAAGGACGAATCAGGCACACGCCTCACATGCTTATCAAGTGCCACGATGATGTAATGGTCAGCGTACTTGCCTGCTACGAAGGCAAACCGAGTTCGATTCCCGGTGGGGTCACCCGGACTTTCACATGTGAGAAACGTGGTGGACGTTCCCCTCCCAAACTAGCGTTCCACGCTGCTCCATTTCCATCTCAGTGCAACTCGCTGAACTCGCGTGCAGTCTTCCCCTAGGGAACTACATCTTGCGAGATTTTCAACTGTGATTCTGTCCTTTTATTGCGTGATAATAAAGTTATGCTATAGTTTTGATACTATAAAAATAGCAGGCTTTCGCGGCCGTTGTCTACAAAACCTTGGCTTGTGGGTAGTAGCGGCGTCACTGTGGGTTTCCTTCCCTTGCCTTCAGAAGGTAACAGTTAGTGCTACTGCTTCTCCCTCAAGATGGAGGCTGCGATGTCTTCCGAATGACATTGACGCGGCTACTACCCACAGGCCAAGATTTTGTAGTATTCAATGCTACTTTCAATATCCTGTACTGACATTTTCATAAGTGAAATTATTTTAAAATCCCTATTTTGAACTATTACATTTTTAAAAATACATATTTCAAAGGAAATATAATACATAAATTGGTCTCCGAGCGAGGGAAATTCATTCTGTATTATTCATGCACAGATAAACCAGTAGTAAATTCGTGGTTTCTTCACACTTTTTTACTCAAACCTGTAAACCACACTATTTATTACGAGCTCGGTTGTTTCCTGAATATGTCATCTTTCACAATAGTTTTATTTTTGTTAACATAAAAATACATTAGTTTATTTATACTTTATCTAAAAATTATAATATTTCATTTATAATAAATGTGAATAAATACGAGAAGGAAATAGGTGTGTTGGTAATGCCCAGTAAGAAATGGTTCTTATGTAAATATTATGACACTGAGTGCTCACGAATGCGGTTCACTGTCCAATTGGTGTAATTTTCTATAATCGATTAAACTTTGTTTGCATGAGGCGGAAGGATATCCTGGAAGTAGGTTTCACGCAGAGCTTCAGAAAAGTTGTAAGTAACTATGAATGGATGATAAAAAATTATGTAATATAATAGTTTTCGAATGAAAGTTCTTCAGAGTAAGTAGACTTGCCGTTGTGGTATGTATGCAGAGCGGCGTTAATAATGAAAGGTGGCGGGCGGGGTGCGTGCACTGCAGTAGCCAAAGGTTCTCCTCGCCAAGCTGGGCAGGCGGTCTTGACAAAGTGTTGGCACGTGACGGCGCCGCCCTTATCTGGCGGCCAGTTTAGAGGGTGCGACCGGCCTGCGGTCATCTTTGTTTGCCCTTCGCACCCCCGCCCAGGTCCTGCCCACCCACCACCCTCCTCATGCATATTCAATCGGCCCCTCCTCCGCGGTACACGCGCAACACCCCGCCAAGTGACCGCCACCTTGCTCGCGACACGTGGTTCGGTGCCCGCCGCCTCCACTGCGCCCCGCTACTGTGCTCTCGTTCACTTCTCCACTTAGCCCGATGACGTGAACGTCGCTAGCCGGCCGTACCGGAGTTTACGATATTCTGATAGGTCGATGACCACTACACTTCGTGTCGTGGCATCTTCCGTCCCGCTGATAGTTTCAGCGACGTCAACAGCCTCTCGATATTTTGGGGAAACGAATGAGAATCGCGCCCCTAGACACCACTGGGTACCCGGCGTAGTCACACTCTGATCTCAACAACGTGGGGATGCTGCCGTTGAACAGTTGATTACAAACTTGAAATCTATTAAGGTGTTTGCTTTTGGGCAAACTCAGTTTGCCTCTTCATACTTCCACGCGTACATATTGATATTATATTTTTAAAAATAAAAACTTAGGTTAAAAATATTATTTTACACGTGTTAAGTTTGATTGCTGTTTCTGTAAAGACAAAAAAATAAGTAAGAAATGATACTTTCAAATACCACTGGTAATGTTAAGAAGTCGAACCCTGCGTTCTAAGTCTTAACCAGCGAATGCGGAACCAATTGAGTGAAAATGACACAATTACGAAAATATGTGGAGGCAAGCGAATTATTTCTGCGTACCAGTTTCTTGGCTAACCAAATATCTGTACAGTTCTCTGGAAAACCAAACTACACCAAGTCACTGATTATTAACAGATTCGTTAATCAGAACGTGTAAATAATTTGAATTACAGTGAATCTCTGGTCTGAGATACTCAACACTGATTTAAATTTGGGGTTGACAATAAAAAAAAAAACATGGAAATACACCTTTTGTCTTTAAAGTCAATATTTAGAAAGAACAATTTTAACAGAAGTTGTGGCTTAAAACTGGTGACTTGATTGAACGCGGGATATCATTCCTCTATAGTCGTACAGGGGCCTTTGAACAAAAGTTATTAGATACAAAATTTACAGCAAATTAAAAAATCAGTACCGATTTAATTAGTTCTATACTTATCAAACAACTGCATATACCCCTCCAGTTAAACGCGATTACGCGATCATTAACAACATATTTTAATACTCTTCACACGACGAAACTTTACTTCTATGGGGAAAAATATATAAATTTGAATTCGAATGGTTTACATCAGAACTTTCCCAACAGCTGTGTCTTCTCCGACATAATAGTGTTTTCAGCACACATCTCCCTAAACAGGAAATACAGAATCAGCTATAAAACTGTTGTATAACTTGTGCTAGCAGAATTTTTGTAACTAATACAAATGAAGTCACGCACTTCGAAATATACGCTTTCTATTAATTTGAAATTTAAGGTTACGAAATGTTCTGAAATATTCATTTTGGCAGAAAAACTGTTCCCGCGGCCATTTGCAGACGTATTCAGTTCAAACAGTATTTGTGCCCTAAATTCTCAGCGGATTCGGACGAGGCGGTGATTTAATTTCTAACAAGCCTGTCGAGAGCCTTGCATTCAACTACCATCAACACTTCATTGTTTTGTTGGTTGGGTTAGTAAGAGAGTCTTCTAGGCTTACAATTCTGTCATGTACTTTATGAGCAGATGTTCATTTCTAACAGAGAAACGGTGTTATTCGGAAGGTTGTATTTGTATGATTAAAAAAAATTTAGCCTAAATTCTCATACGTGTTTTACCTAAAATAAACAGCAGAAAATTCATAATTCAAGTTTAAAACATGTTCACTTCTTTATAAAAACACCACACAGTTTCAATTTTTTTAAAAATAAAGCAAAATATATGTTATTGATTGATTTAGAACTTATTGTTAAAATATGAAAATAGTAAAACAGTATTTTACTTCTATGCAAGAGTTTATAATCCTTTTCATTACTGCAGTTCAATCGCAAAAACTGTGTAATGAGTCCCATGAGAGGAAAATATTTTTTGTTCAGCTGCTCTGCGTTTGTAAACGTCCACACGCGTTAAATATCTGGGTGCGATTCAACAACAGACAAACGTCAGTCGATATATATTACACAGCCATTTAACTAAAAAGGCTAATTAAGCTAGTCTTCCGTGTTATTGAAACAAAAGTTGAGTGTATCAACGTATTTATTCCCGTAGTTTGGATTTTGTTAATAGTTTTGCCAAATTTTTCGGTATAGATAAAATTATATCTCACTTCTTTTAAAATTGTTTACTTCGACACTGATGCACCTTACAAGATCAAATGGATGATCACGTCTTCCTACACATTTCTGTTGCATGTTGATACTCTTTACAGAGAGAATTTCAGTTGCCCGAAAGACTGACAGTGGATGACCCACGAACGACGTAGTGGCGAAAATTACAAAATACAAAACTGCATTTGCTTACTTGGAAGGCAAGTTAAAGCAACAGACACCGAGAAAGTACGAAAAATATTAAACAAAAAATGTAAAAGGTGAGATGTCACGCCACGCGATAGTGTTTCCAGGCCAAATACATGTCTTTCCGAGTTCACAGGCTCTGAGACTCGTGGATACCGAGTCAAAGCACATGAATTTTCCACGTCATGCAGAGGGTTGGTCTGAATTAAGTACGAAACCCGGTAGAAAAAATGTTTTTCCTTTAGTGCACTACAAAACCCCTTCCTTCAGCAGTCTCTTCCTTACGAGATATGCAAGTAATATTTAATTGGTTTAAATTCTCCTTTAAATACTAATTTACTGATTTAATATTTAGAAACTTGTGTGAAAACAGTTCGAACGAGAAAAAATTTCTGCAAAGTTTAGGCAATTAAAAAAAATTATTTTTGCTGTATTTTTTTTAGGAATAAATTATGTTTGTTTCATAGGCAGCCTAATTAATCTTACTGAAAAAACTCTATCATCAGTGCCAAGTAGTAATGCGATCATGAGAATAAGAACAGTTTATTTTAATAATATGTGTGACAAAATATTGCTTCTTAGAAATTTATTGGCGTAGTCAAAATAAGGCAGAAAGGGTGATATTTAATCAACAAGAATAATTTATCAGAGACACTCCAATACAGACAACGAACATGGCAAAGCTAAAAAGTATAAACACAACCTATTCGCTAAATTGGTTACTGACTCAAACAGCATTTCATAATGCTACTCTGAGCACGCATGTGTTACGAGGAATTTTCAGACTTATAATGACAATAATAGTATCGATTTAGAGTTGATTTCCATATTATTTCCTGAAACCAGCAACGCTGCATTCTGGTAACCATAAACGCCTCAAATTGTCGGAAGTGGTTCTGTACTACCTACCGTTTTTTAAATTTGTGTCTTGAAATAATACTAATGCCGGCTTCATTTGGTTTGGTTGTCGTATTGGTGGGCTATTAGCTTATATATATATATATATATATATATATAATGTCTATGTATGCAAATTTTTAAACGCTTTTGTGACTTCGGTTAAATCCGAACATTTTAACTATTTCCAGATCCGCTGTAATTTATGGTTAATGATCTTGTAAGTGAGAACAAGTTTGAAGCGTGCTATACTTAAGCCGACAGAACACGTGTTTCGTTACCACAATCAATGAGCTGTAGACTTTGTGTTGGGTTTGCGTAACGTGAACCACTCGTAGCTTACAACTGCAGCACAGTTTGCGAATAGTTCTCCTCGGGGAAGATCATACAAAACTGAGCGAAGTAGTAAAAGTACTGAGCAGAACGTTCCTTGCAGTGCATCATGCACACATTTTTGTGCATGTGGTATGAATTGGTTAATAAGGCTGCAGTAAAATTCACCGTATCCTGCGGTTGTTAGACGCCGAGTACAAATTTAGCAAAATACGTGCTTTTCTATTTCGAAATAATGTTGATTATTTTTTTAAAAAGACTTCATGCTCAGGAAGTAAATAAAGCGGGGATAACAATTAATCATTTCATTAGCTTATTTCGCAGCGATGTATATTGAAATGCAAACGACTAAAGTAAAACGGAAGATCGAAACTATATTTGTATAAGTTTTATTTCCGTAAACAATTAAGTCGGCTCATATGCATATGCAGCATTATTCATGCCGAAGTTGCGTTGTTAAATTACACCAAAGAAAAAGTACTTTGAAAACAGTTTATTCCGATCGTTAACCGTGCCCGAAGTGATGTACTCACCGACTTTTATAAACTCAGTGAAATAAAGAAATATAACTCATGTAACCCAAAAAAATAACTTAATATTACTCATGGACTAGCTCGAACTGTCCACAATTAGGTATACCTTAGTAATTATCTAATATAAGCAAGGCGCTGCTCTGACACCCGTCTGAGATTGAGTAAGAATTTTCAAAAAGTAATGGAATAATTAATGAGGTTTGGTGGAGGGATGACACAGCGTCAAAAATATAAAACAAATTAGTTATCATTTTAAATTATTTTCGAAATTTTAATAAATTTTTATGTTAATTGTATCCATTAACAGGCTTCTAATAGTATTTCTTTTTTGGTGGGTGAGGGAGGGCCGCAGTGGCTGAGCGGTTAGCCTGCTCGCCCTTCACCTAGGCGAACTGGGCTCAATCCTCGGCCAGGTCACTTCTGGATTTTTGCATGTGGGAATCGTACCGGGCAATACCGCTGGTCAGCGGGTCTTCTCGGGGATATCTCGTTTTCCCCGCCCTTTCATTCCGACGCTGCTCCGTTCTAACCTTAATCACCCTCATCGGATCTCAAAACCTCGCTGTTAAGAGCCACCCAAATCTTTTGACTCACTCGCTCATTTTTTTCTCTCGTGACGACGGTGTCTTTAGTTGTCTCCTTCATATACATCTGAACACTAAACAGTATACATTACCATGACGTTCCTTTTTAGAAGCTCTGATGTTCGCAAATGAAATTTTTTCACACCAGCTTGAATAGTGTTTGGAAGAACTCTCTTCAAAATTGAATAAAAATTATTTTGCAAGCGCCATTAATGAACTTAGCATGTCGTACAGATCCCACAATAAAACATTAGAAAACCCAGACTCCGAAATCCTGCTAAGATAAGCTGTTTTCAATAAATAATAAAATCTTATTACACATTGAGAATTATACAAAAACAAATAAGTCAATCATCAAAATAAGGAGATATAGGAAACCACAGAATGACATGAGTCATGAAACTAACGAACTAGGGTAGTTTTTAGAGACATGCGCTACACCGCTGGACGGCAAAGAGAAGACAACACAGATGAGAAAAAGATTGTTAAACCAAGGCAGTAATACCACATAACCGTTTGTTGTAGTCATGTAGTTGTATTTGCAGCTACAGAAAAATTTTGCTATCACATATCTTAGTCCTGTGAATAATTCTTGCAGTATGGAAAAGTAACCATTTTTATTTCCATGACTTCCCCATACAGCAAGAGCTAATTACGTATCCGCATTGTAAGTATCATTAAAAGGACTAAGTTAAGTGACAATAAAATGGTTCTGTAGAAGAGTTTTAGAGAAGCAGAGACCAAACTTTTGTACTGCTATCAGAATACTCGGCAAGGTTACTGTTGGGAGAATTCAAATATTACTGAAGTTGTTCATTTCAAGATGCTATCTGCTCTGTAGTATGAAAATAATACTTTGCTGTACGAATTGGGCGTGTAGTTGCAGATATAATCACAGGAATACAACCGACGGGTATATTGGTGTTCTTTTCTAGATTTAACAGTACTTTTCTCGTCTATGTTATAAAATTAAAATACTGACGGAGAAAAACCCAAGGGTAACTATTGTCAACAGATACGTAAAAAAATTAAAAATTATTTAGAAGAAATACTCAGAAAGGAGACGAGAATAAAATACCAAAAGATTAATCAAACGTACTGAAATAAGCTTTTCGCGGTTAATTAAGCACTTAATAAAGATCTACTTAAGATTAATTTTCTCCTCACTTGATCTCCTGCCACATGTTAAATTAACATTGCCACGTGAAACTGTGAAATCGTTAGGAACGGAAATTTGTTACTTATGTAAGAGTTGTTACACGTATTTAATAAATCATTGAAAAACAAAAATAACTTTACAGTCCGCAAATTCAAATATAACGCTACGAATTGGACGTTAAGACATGGAACTACGTTTCGTATCTTATTGCCAACTTAACTGGAAGTATGCGAGTTATCGTGGCCGTCAAAATAAATGCTACGAGAAGCGGGAATTTTTCCATATGTCGATTTTAGTGTTGCTCATTTGACATCGAACCGATTATACATGCAAAGTAACTCTGGAGGACACAACAAAAACGACACAGACCAAAGAAGCAGGCTGCCTACGACGAAAAACCTCTGCAATGTCGTATGTCATAAATAATTTTGTTATTCAGTTACATACCCGCATGCTGTTAAGAGCCACGGTTGACTCACGTCTTCCACACATCGGTACCCGATTCGATCCCAGGTCCCCTACGGGCGGGAAATTTCTGTCGGAATTCTCAAGTGGGGAGTGTGGTAGATATTGACGTGATGTAGGGATTTTCTCGGGGCACTCCCGTTATCTTCACCGGCTTCATTCCACTTCTACCCTCTCATCTCTCTCTCTTCGGCCACAGTTGTGTACCACGGGCGGGGTAATCGTTTCCACTTGCCGCCAGCTCATTCATGCTGACCCTTCCTGAAGATGAGGGCAACGTCGTGAGTTTCATTTCCCACTCACACCAACAGCACGAGTCGCTGAGAGGGACCCTCTGCTTGGAAGGAGGTACGTATTTGTTTACGAAGCGACGACCTCGGAGGTCGGAATTGTCCGGTAGTATTTATTCATCTCCCGACTGTATTGCGGCCTTGCCGAGTTTGCCGCCGGTGGTTATTGTGAATCTGTGAACAGTCCGGAGGAGTGAGGGGTGGGAAGGCCTGTTCCACTTTATAATTCTGTCAGAGCGCCCACATCGTCCCCTTCCCCACATACCTCCTGGCGACCCCCTGACTCAACCCTGTTTAATTAGTGGCGAGGGACATATTACCATATCGCAGCTTGCCCTTTGCTGCTTTATAAATACCGTCACCTCTACCCTTTACTGCCCCTCGCCCTACAACGCTGAACCGCCCCACGCCGTTACATCTACGCCGTTAAAACAAAATCAATATTGGCAGGAGACACTCATTCCACACTCGCCACAACGGAATTTTACAAGAGGGTGGTGTGGGGGAGAGGGGTGTCTCAAACTCTTGCCTGTTGTGCAAGACCAGCAGACTCTGTGCTGTATGTGTGCTGTGGAGTCAGCGATGTCGCGCTCCCCACAGCTGTGGATTCCGCACGAGATTAACAGTAATGGTAATAATAACAGTAATATGCATAATAATAGTTCGTGTGCAGCGCAGAGCGAGGCTGACACTGAATGGGACATAAAACAGAAGACAATGTTTGGAGATAAGACTGAAGAACCCCGAGGTAACCCGACAGCTGACGGCGTCCGCCACATTTTCCGTGCGTGAAAACCGGCGTGCGACCCTGCCGGGAATTGAACCCGTGGTGAAAAGCCAACGCATTAGGAACAAATATTATGTTTTTTTTTCGATATACACATTGAAATTAATTTTTTTTTTGGAGCCAATAGAATACGTATTCGTAAATGGCCCAAGTAAATATGTGTTTGCTATAAAATATTTTGTGGGTAACGACAAAACTTTTGGGGAATCAGCTGTGCATATATGTGTTTGATCATATACGCACCTTTCCCTTGGTGTAAGAGGCGTGTAACACCATAATATAGGCCCTACAGTACAATTAGGCTATAATTCCATGTGATTTGTTGATAATTAGTGTATTCCGACGTTCATGATGAAAAACTGTCGGTATAACCTCTCTTTGTGAGCAGTAAGAGTCGAAATGGGACGTATAATTTTCGTGTCTGAAGTTTTAAAACCATCTGATACTCGACATAAGTTTGTTAAGAAAAGCAAATTAACAAACCCATTTCTCTCCATCACTTTTCAGCACTGTATCCCACCTTGAAATGTCGTTCTAAGCAAACCTTGGATAGAGAGTTAAAATGCAGCATAAAAGTCTGTGTAAATAAAGGTTTTATAAGATTTAAGTTAACTTATATTAAATCAGTAAAGCATGTTATAAAATGTTTACTTTTCTTTCAGTTCTAACCAACGTAAGAATACAAAATGTTTTTTGTAGGTTACAACTGGAAATTTTATATACATGTTTATGTATATATGTACTTCACAATTATGTACACATCCGCTCCTCGTGTTAGTAGTACTGTACATGGTTATGTGTTTATCGTTTTGGGCGATTGTAAATAGTCAAATTTAAGAACACGCAGTTTAATTCTTAATAATTGTGTGCTGTGTCAATTACGTTCTTATACAGCAGTTGTGTCCGCTCCTGAAAAACCTTAATGTCGCTCCCCAGCCGGTTGTGAAATGAGCGTCATGGTACATCAAACAAAGCCAATGGTTATACAGTTCACTCACTACCCTGCTACGTGATTATTACGAACGCTGTCAAACCTGCACAACATTACAGTTGTCACGGACAAATCTTTGTGTGATGTATTGCTTCTTGCATTAACCATTCCCTCAATTGCTTTTCTTTCCGCGGGACTACAGCCACCAAAAGCAAATGTCACTTTGAGAGACGCTGAGAGAAAAGGCAATACACCTTACCAGCGCCATCCAAGGAGTAACCCCGTGCGCATTGTAAACGCCCCAGCTATTATAGACCACTGAACCTCAGAGGGTGTAAGTATCAAGAGGCAGGACGGGCCAAATTGTGCGGATCCAATCGCCATCTTGCTGGCTACTATTGTACTGTAATGTACATCAAGTTTAAATTCCTTTAGTAGACCACAGAAACACGATATGCTGTAGTTAAGAATAAGGAAGTTAAAATACCGCTCATACTGTGAACTCCAGCGGCACACGCCAGCAAAATAGCGTCACTGCCAGTAAAATGTTGAAACGTGTTCTCAAATCAGCACCTGGTAACCTACTCACGAGCCGGAAGCTCACACTATAATAAATCTGAATCAGTGATTTCAATCAGTGGAACAATTTCACTGAATCTTTAGTTAATGGGCTGTATCTACTGGCGATCAGTGTAATGCACTGAGGTTTTACTGCCAGTGCAGTGCGACGCGTTAGTAGTAGCAATACGCAGAAACAACTGTTTGGCAGTAAATACTATCAATTAAAATTATCGCTAGTATTTTACTGATTCAAGTGGAACAGTTTTAACGGGTCTGCAGTCAAATTCGCTGATTTGGAACAATTTTAACTGTTTCTATTTTAGAGTGCAGCCAATAGGGAACCTTTCGCAGCATGAAGTAACCAATTAGACACAAGGTCCGTTACCAGAGCCCCGTCCAACCAATTAGAGAATGGTTACCCCCACGTCAACGACATCGCCACGCCATTTCGTCTCTGTGTACTTGTCTTCTCTGTGCCGATATGCACGTGAGAACCCGAAACGCAAGAAAATGAAGGCTGTGCTAAAATAACTATATGTACTTGAGAAGCACATAAACATGCTTACTTGCAGTCGTATGTACTTGTCGTGACTTGTCGGACGGGACATCTTTTCGCACTACAGACTCGTCGCACAGTCAGGTGGTACTGAAATAAACTACGCAAAAACAGAATAGCGAGCTCAATAGAGGCAGCTGTCTGTTACGATTCTGTAGCAACAAGTTATACGATCTGTACAGTTTAAACAAAATATACCTAATATAAAAACGTTCCACTCACAGAATTTAACTAACATCACCCGTTACTTCGGTGATAAATGTATGAATCTTAAAAACTTCAATAATAGATATAATCTCTAAGTAGTATGTCCACTTTATAGAACGGTGTTTACGCCAAGCCAGAAACATCTGCTTTTCTACAACGCTGGGGTGGAGACACACACACATCACTGCGAATCAAATAATCGATTCAGGAGTCAAGTAGTTCTGAGTCTATTATTGTCAGTAAGTCATGCAACCGTTAGCCATATTTTGCAAAATCTTGCAAAGTAAATGCCAAGCTTTAAAAGTAGTCTTCAAGTTAAAAAAAAATCATCTACTGCATGAGCATTTAATCTATCTGGCTACGCGCGCTAGTGTTATTATATTTCGAGAAAACAACTCTTCACTGGGTAGAAGTTTCATATAACGTACTTGATAAAATATACTACTGCTTTGTGTGTTCCTAAGATAAATAATGTCAGTGCAATTCTTCCGGATGGCCACTTTATTAGGTAAGGAAATTTGATTCGGTCGTATGTTACAAGTTAAAAAGAAACCAAAATCTAAGTAAAAAAACGGAATGCGGGAGGTAAAAATACATTTACCGCCATTTGACGGTCATTGACTTAAACTCCTTGACTTTCAGGGCTTTCGCCATGTCATAGTGGTTGAAGATACCATGTTTCTTCTCTCGCCGTCTTTAGGCAGGACTACTTGTGTACGACGGAGGCAAATAAAACTCCAAAAGTCACGTCCTTTTGAAAATAAACGTAAAGATTTCTGCCTAAACAAGTACGGGTGAAGGAACGCTACACTTGATCAGACATATGTATACAGAGTAAAGAAGATAACCCTTTAGCAACTTGTGTACACGCGCGTTGTTTACTGTACTCGGAAACAAATCACTCTCTCGTGCACTACACCACGATGGATGATACCATACCCACGGTTTATTCTACTCAGGTTAGGAACAAAACGAGATTTCTTATGGGAGAGTTTGGCATAAGGAACATTTCCGGCGTTAGGTGCGCAGTGTTCCAAAAGGTAACTTTTAATTACAATTTTGATCTATGTAAATGATAAAAGAGAAAACTTTATCTTATTTACGAAGTTATTTTATATTTTATTTATAATTATTGCAATTATCTTATTTTTTAACGTAGTAAATAGAGAAAAACTGGCACACATGCGACACTAGCGCTTACCTAGTGGCGAAAATTTTTGGTTGCCAAACTTTAAACATTGATATTCCCAACTTGAGTAGAAGTAACCTTAACCATGCCTAACTTGTTCAATCCGTTACTGGTCACCACCGGTGCTAAGCAAAACCACAGCAGTTTATCTTCAGTTCCAAGAGTGAAGGGAGAAGGGAAGATTATATATTATACACGAACAGCGTGAAGCATACCTCTATTCAAATTGAAACATGCTGGACATTTATGGTAGTGAAATGGTTAAATATTTTAAATATTATTTTCAAAATTGAAATTTATTGGAAATAATTTTATCCAACCCTTAAATCTACTCGGAGAGCATTTTCAAAACATCTTACCTCGTCATGAGCTCTTCCCCGGTCGACCTGAATATACTTTTTTCTTGTGTTAATTTTTTTTTTGCAACTTTGCGAACAAGAATAAGAAAATTTTGAAATTTTAACAATGCAATTACTAAGTCATATCTGCTCTTGTTATGCTTATTTTACTTCACAAACCTACAAAATATTTTTTCATGTTTTATTCACATCTCAAAGAGCCCCAGAAAAGTTTCAAAGAATTTTTTGCTCACGTTTTACGCAGAAGTTAAGAGGCTTACTCATACAAGTTGTGGCTATTGGACTGCTGCAAGGTATTCGCAGACTTTCTCAATGCTACACGTTCCCGGAGAACGCAGATATAACCAATATTCACTGATGTGCCGCGGGGAATGAACGTACAGAAAACACTCACGATTAAGTAACTAGCCACATGTAACACATGTGCTGTGACGTCAGCCGGACAAACACAGATTCAGTGACTCGTGTGTGAACTGGGAAACAACCAGGTACAGTAAAAAGGAAACGCCAGCCTTCTTTGAAACACTTGACCGCCCACCACTAGTCCCTGCGTGGATAAAGCCTGCTTCACACAAATCCCGATGACCACGAACAGGCACACAAGAAAGTTGATCAGCCAACAAAAATGAACACTCGTTTTACGCACAATTGGCGCCCAAAAAGTTGAACTGGTGCCAAATTTGTGCTCCCTGAAAGAGTGCACTTTGTTGATATTTCTCAGAGGTTTACTTTTTAACCTGTTATATTCCAATATTTGGATTATCAATGCATATTAAGTTAATAGTACAAAGCGGTTAAACTTAGGTATCTGTGGTTGCATATGCAAATTATAGTATTAATTTTATTAACATATTTTTAATCATGGTAATTTTGAAACCCAATAGGTAACACTAAAAATAATTTTTAAAACGTATATAATAAAATCTTTTAATAAAAAGTTGCATTACGCTGAAATAATAACAGAATATTTAACAACGTTCACGGAACCTAACTCGTTGTACAGCATTTACTTTTTAATAAATTGCAGTCGGAAATCTATTTACATGTGGACAGCAATTTGTTCCACCTTCTCTGCGTATTCAATATTATAGGCGTTAATGTTAAACAGACTTTAACGTCGATGTACAGCATTCTTGCTCTACTCGCCATTTTCTTAAACGTAAATGAAAACAAACGCTCATCACGCCAAAATCGCCGGGCGGAAAGACACGATGGCAGCGCGCTGCCAAGCGGCGCAGTTTGGTACTATACCCCCTCGTGGTGTTGGGGTTACTGGATAGGGAGAGAGGATGGCCGGATGTTTTGGCCTTCGGCCCTGGCGACGTGCGTGCCAGAACTCGCTCCTTAATTGCGCGTGCTGATTGCACAAACGACAAGCTAACAGTCGCGCGGCCATGTAGCTTCATCAATAACACGAGGGGGTCATGTAGCGCGCTCTTTTCAATCAGCCCTTCGACATGGGACGATCCGGACATACCCATACTACCACCCCCTCTGCCTCCGCTAGCGACCATGTAGTGCAACCCTGTACAAGCCCTGCTAACCAAGCGTGCTCCAATCGAGCATGAGTTCCTAAGGTCGCGTGTTCGATCTCGACCTGATGCGCTGTGGGCTCATTTACCATCCCCTTTCCCTTTTCATAGTCGTTGAGGCTGAGGGCACAATTCCGTTATACGAGCCCTGCGACTTCCACCACGACGTATTTTGCATACGGGAGTGCTAAGGGTGACCCAGCCATGTGCGTCACATCCCTCATAGCCCCTACATGCAACTTATTGTAGTGATTAAAAAAAAACTGTTCTATATGACCACTGCGCTGCTTTAAATATTCTCAACCGGAGATTTCATACCGAAATATAATTGTGAGAACGCCCGTTCAAGTAACTGGTAGTCGACGGTTTGTATTCATAGTGAAGAAATGGTTTTAAAAACGAAACTACCGTATCATTTGAAAATTAATAAGTGTTTGGATATCGTAAAACTAGATGTTGATACGGGTGCAGATAATTTTACTTAACTTAAGCTCTGTTTACATCCAGTAACATAAAAGCTAAGACAAATTTTTAAATATTTATTTAGCTTTGTTGTTTTAATCGTAAAGTAATTATTCTCATGCTACGCCAGTACCACATTATCAAATTTCTTGTATTATCACAACAATGCCGTTTCAGAAGTTCTTTATTTTCTTCTTTAATTGTATAAAATCGCATTGTAATTATACTTGTTAATGCTGTTCTTCTTTTGTTCCAGTTAAAAACTAAGAATTTCTGTTTCAAGAGTAATGAGTGCACATTGCCTCAACAGACAAGTTAAAGCTAAAGATCAAGTTTGACAATCACCGGCCGTACGACTGCTCATTGTGGAGATGGTCTGAACCACATACTAAAAATGAGGTGTACTTATGCTCATGTTTTGCACATGTCTCCCATATTAACATTGGGCATTTTTTTTTCTTTTAGTCTTGCAACAAGTCTGAAATTTTATTATATGTTGCATTAAAACACAGTAAGAGGAAATATGCTAACATTTAAAATCACATATTTACATTTAAAAGATTGATCTACCCTTGAATATTATCCCTTTTGTTCTAATAGTGCTATTGGACTAAATGTTCTTTACTGCGAAATGCCATGTAACCTCTATGTGATTATCACAAAAAAAGTTCCAAAGGATTCAAAGAAAATAAAGAGGTAAACTTTATTTGTATTTAGTTAGCAAAAAATGTTACTTTAATGAAAAAATATTTGGAGTAAATTAATAAAACCAATTTGCATTAAAACTTGGTTACAGGGGACCACGGGGGGTGTTGCGGCTAGTGCGTTCGTTTCCCATAAAGCGAACCGGGTTCGATTCCCGGCGGGGTCACTCCCGGATTTGGGAATGGTGCCTGACGATTCTACTAGTCGGCGGGTTATCCCGGAGATCTCCCGTTTCCTCGCCCTTGCATTCCGGCGCTGCTCCATTTCCACCTCGCTTCGGCTCTCAAGACCTCGTTTTTCAGAGCCGCCGAAATTTCTCCACTCCACTCCATTCCGAAACATGTACCTATAAGTTATAGGTAAACAGTTGTGCTAAAATAAGTATTTACAATTTGCGTCGTTTTAAAAATTTTAGTGGAAAAAGATAAGATCAGTGATGGGTCTCGGAAGTTGATTCCCACGCGCTCTACGGCTGAAGCAACGGGCATGGTTGGGTGACTTACCGGAGTTGCGGCATGCGCACCGCTGTGTACCAGAACTACGGCACGCGCACCGCAGTAACGGCAGCAACTCGGGAGCGCTGTTGATTTGATCGGGCGGGCCGCGGTCTCGCTCTGGCATTCTGCTACGGCGGCGTCTTCATTGTGATTTATCAGTTCAGGGGCCGGCGTTGCGGGCAAGACCGGCTCACGTCCACACATACTTCACTACCTATCTGTCGTCGCATCACAGAATACTTATATAGTCCATTCACGGTAACTACCGAATTTTCTGAAGCCCTGCTAATGTTATACTTTCAGGATATTCGCCCGCCTCATGCAAACAAAGCTTAACCAATTCTAGGAAATTACACCAAAGGGACAATGCGCCGCATTCGTGCGCACTGTTTCATAATACTTTGCACGGGAACTGCCATTATCCGTCAGTCTCGGGAACGTCACGGTGACGGTTGAGAGAATATACGGATAATAGAAATGCCCCCCCCCCTCCTATTCTAAAAGACACGACAGATACTAGCGATAATAACATATACAATATTTTGCACTATATTTTAAACAGGTAGCAATCAATAGAAGTATGTACAGCACAGTATGTATTTGATATTAAATATTGTAGACTTCTGTTTATTATGTTGATAAAATAACAAAATTGAATACAGTACTATTATGTATATGTTCAGTAGTATAATCCTACCTAAAAAAGTCTGTCATTTTCCTTTGTTGTAATACTCCGCGGGCTTTTGTTGCTGCCGTATTGCGTATCTTACGTAGGAGTAATATCTGTGTAGCGTCTGCCTCTTCTTGTTGCTCGTACCACTCAATGCACTTGGAAAACGTGTTTTCAGCGTCACTGTGGCTAATTATTTTGGTGCAATCCTTGAGTGTAGCATCCTCTTCTTCTTCACTTAAACATTCTACCTCCTGTGTTGCACTTAATACAATTTCCTCATCATTTAATATTTCAAAGCCTTCGTCAAATCTGTCAATTACCAGGCATTCACTTACTTCACCTATTTATGTGTTTTCTCCACCTGGAATCCCTTGACACAGAAGTAAAATTTCCTCATAATTTCCATATTCGTTTATGGTCTCATTCTCGTTTACAGTCTCAGGCCACAGTTTGTTCCAGCCCTTTTTTAATGTTTCTTCTGGTATATCTTGCCAGGCTTCAGTGACATTAAAAATTTCGTCTTTAATAATGTATGACCTCCAAAACCGCTTTACACTTATTAATTCATCCCCAACGCAAACAACGTTTTGAATAAAGCATTTTCGATAACGTTGCTTCATGCTTTCAATAATACCCTGATCCATGGGCTCAATTAATGGGGTACTGTTAACAGGCAAAAAATAGCACGTAATTTTTTCACCATCACCTTGTAAGTCATGAAAAGGATGAGTTGGTGCATTATCCATTAATAACATGGCTTCTTCAGGCAATCCGATCGATTTTAAATGTGATTTTACATTTGGCACAAACACACTGTGGAACCACTCACTAAATATATCCTGGCTCATCCAGGCACTTTTTTGTGCATAATATTTGGCAGGTAAGACGTTTAAACTCATATTTTTGAAAGCTCAAGGACTTTTTAGATTTCCCAACGATTAGTAAAGGAAGCCACTTGCATTCGCACACACCATGACATTTATGCGGTCTTTTTGCATTTTTAAACCAGGTGCAGATAAGGAAATCCACAAGCAAATACATCATGGTTATCTTCTTAGACATATCTGGCGCGTTCGACAATGCCTGGTGGCCGGAAGTAATGCACAGACTTAAGGAGAAACGATGTCCAGCGAACATCTACAGGGTCGTCCTTGATTTCTTTCCCAACAGATGGAGTAGATACTCCAGCAAAAATGTACTGGTACAGAAGATGTTGACGAAGGGATGTCCCCAGGGGTCGGTCCTAGGGCCGATAATATGGAACATCCTATTCGATGGATTATTGGAACAGGGGCTCCCTTTGGGGTGCACAGTCTTCGGGTACGCCGATGACGGTTTAATCCTGGTTTCTGGCAACTCGAAGAACTAGAGGCCAAAGCTAAGGAAATCATGGAGAAGGCGTGGAAATGGTCTAAGTCCACGAAACTTAGCTTCTCAGTGGACAAAACGAAGATTATGCTAGTAAAGGGCAAACTGAAGAGGTACCCAACTATGCGCTTTGGGGGACAGCCTGTCAGGTATGTGCAGGAGTTCAGGTATCTCGGAGTCATCATGGACGACAAAATGAGCTTTTTAAAGCATGTTGAATATGTGTCACGGAAGTCAGTAGTGGTCTTTCAAAAGCTAAGGAGGCTAGGTAATACTAGCTGGGGCCTTAACTACAGTACTTTGCGTACCATCTATAAAGCAGTGTTCGAGGCCATCATATCGTATGGTGCAGTGATGTGGCATCACCGCGCTGAACTCTCGTGGCACAAGCGTAAACTTGTAAGTGCTCAGAGAGCGGCACTGCTGACCGTTACTAGCGCATATAAGACTGTCCCTAATGAGTCACTCCCAGTGATCGCGGGTGTGTTGCCTGCGGACTTGTTGGTCCAATATAGGGGGCTAGTGGCGGAGAGAGCACGGGCTGGTAGGCTGTCGAAGGAGGAGAAGAATGAAATTTATAATGGCTTATTAGATAAATGGCAAACAAGGTGGATTAACTCGGATGAGGGTAGACAGACATTCGAGCTGTTACCTGACATAAGAACGAGACTGCACTGTAAATGGATAGTGACGAACCACTGCAGCATGCAGCTACTCACCGATCATGGAAATTTTAAAGCGAAACTTCACAGCTTCCGGCTCGTGCAATCTCCACTGTGTGAAGTCTGTGGAGTCGACGACACAGTGCAACACGTGATTACCGAATGTCTTAAGACAGAAGGCATTAGAAACTGGCTGGATACAAGAATTGAAGAGATGAGCATTCACATGGGAATTGAAACATTTATGGAGAACAAACAATTCCACAAGCTCTGGAATGAGTTTGCTACCAGAATTGGCAGAATACTAGAGGAGTTCGATAAATGGAACAGGCAAAATTCTGATGACCCATAATAGGGTACTCAGGTAAAGGTTTACAAAAAGTAAGTCGGAGTATTCTATATTGGCGAGGAGGGCAGGTTTTTAAGAGAGAAAACCGGTAGAATACCGTGTAACGGCAACTAAGAAATGTGAATGGCCCGAAGAGACCAAGAGGAGAAAGTGCCGTGCATTGCCTTACTCATCAGAGTACAGTTACAATGCGGGAGGATGGAGGGTGTGTTGGCCTTCGGGCCTTAAAAACCTGTCGTTTGCATTTTTGAAACATGACTTTCGATTTTATCTGCATCTTTCTTAATATCATTGACTGTCGTCCGCTGGATTCCATATAGCGGAGCGATACTCGTCGCGCTTTCTTCTTTACGCAGTCGTTTTATAATTTCAAGTTTTTGAGAAAGTCCTAGTACAACACATTTCCATTTCTCAGACATTTTTAAACACAATGCTCTTTCACAACAAACTGAGGACAATGACTTGCTGACTAAGTGACTACCGCTACTGAACTGACTGTAGGAATGGGAAGGCGGATGAGTGTCTAGGATTTCCGGTAGGGTGGTGAGGAAGGCGGAACGATTCTACGAAGTACATATGTAGGTTGTACATAAACAACAAACGTGAGTCATTTGCATTCCGCACCGCACAGAATGTATTTTTACTGGGTATATGTATTACAATACAGTACACGTATTGTTCAACTCAATAATGTGCTTAATTTGATCTAATATGAAGCGAGAAAAAAGTTATTTCATTTTTAGTTTATTAAGTTTGTTTTTTGTCTCCAATTTTATTATTTTACTGGTCGTATCAGTTTACTGACGGTTAACAGAAACTGACGGTTAAAAGGGTGACAGTTAACCGAGACTCCACCGTATTTCTTACCGGGCATTACCAACACACCTATTATTCACATTAATTGCAAATAAAATATTATTATTTATAGATAAAATATAAGTGAAAGTTGTATTTAATAAAACACGAGAAACTTCTATGTTAAGAGAAGTACAAGGCGCTTAAGATACCTACATTGCGTATTTAAGAAACAACGAAACACGTTATAAATGGGGCGATTTCTCAAAGGCATGATTGAGAAAGTGTGAAGGAACCGTGAATAGACAACAGCAATACAGCAGAGGAACAACAGCTTCTACCGTCAACTGCAGCCGCTCACGCCAGTCAAATGGCCTCGCTGGCCAGCTACATGGCGCAACGACGTTCTCTTGCCAGCCGGCTACCCGACCGTTTCCAGAGCCTTGCGCAGCCAGTCAGCGCCTCAACATCAAAGAAGTCTCCACGCCATTTCGCTTCTCTATACTTTTCTATGATTCTGTGGCTACACTATAAACCCGACTCGGAGAATTACTGGTCGCTAAAAGCAGTGCACCTAAGTTGCTTTATAGATGGAAGGAACCCATGGGAGATTTTATCGCGTTTTGGCTCTAGTTTTCTGACCGTAGCACAGTGGGTACAGTGCAGCTTCTGTTTGGTTTGGTATCATACGAAATGCCAATCTTCTTGTCATGCTGAAGAAGACATTTTCATGTGTATTTATTATCAGGGAAGTTCTGAAGTAGACCGTGAACTGTCATAAATATCCCAAAAATTGTTTTTACTCATTTTTTCATTAGATTTTGAAAAGTTTTTGATTTTGTATTTGAATATTTAAATTTAAGTTTATTTTTGAGTCTGCACACATGTTTTAAATGTTATCTTAAAACTTATTGTACTTGAGCTTACAAATAGCATATTTGTGTGATGTTTTCTTCCACAGTTTGTTAATTTATGTTCTATCACGAACTTGCCAAGAATTATACTAATGAACAAAAGCATTTATATTAACGCATTCAGCAGAGAAATATTAAAATAAAATAAATAGTATTGATGCCATTTAATGTGTTCTTTCTGAGGACATATTTCCAAATTCGCGTCTCGTGATATTCACAGATGTATATACAATTTATGTTACCTTATCACGAACTTCCCAAGTTTACGCCATACACGCTATATGCAAATCTTTTGAACTGTCTGATTTTAGATTAATTAAAAACCACAAACATTTATAGGGAAATATTTTGTGTAAATAAAACTTTCATTCATACGTCATATACTGTATATAAATTATAATATTAATTTCAAAATCAATATTTCTGAATTAACAGCAATAGCTACCGTACAAGAAGTAACAGTTCTTCTAAATGATAAGTTACAGATATTATAAATAAATTGGAAAACAAAAATAATAAAGTCTCCAATTTATTTTGAAAAATAATTACTTAAATTTTATTACTAGGCCCTAATAAATCACATGAAAGTGCATCGTACTTAATTAATCTTGAGTGTTCTTTCAGACTAATCAAAGTTCACCGAATGTTCGCCTTTCATAGGTTGAATATGACTCATGTAAACCAGTGTAAATATAGAAATCTGTGGAGTTCAGTTAAGTAAATGATGACTTAGACTTCAGTGTTTCCAATAAAGTCAATAATGCATCGCATGGTACAGCAATATTACAACGTTCAATTAAAATTAACTCCATGTCACCAGACCCAGATTTTAAAAAATAACTGCTCATTGGAAACATGCCGGTAATATACAGATATTTCAGCCGTTATGAACTCAGTAAATACCGTGGATGTGAATATTTCGACTACAAAATGTTACGTTTGTGTTTATCTTAATTTTCAGTAGTAATATTATGGAAAAGGAAAACTTTTATTTAATTCACAACTTCTATTCGACGAGTAGCACAGAGCAGAGAATTTTCTGTTTCACCTCCACGTTACTTTTTACCGTATTTCAACGTTTGCAGTTACGAACTGTTACCCAAACAAAAGTATTCATAATAATATGTGATATTAAAGAGGTTCTTCCGGGAGAAACAACTCCCAACGCACACAATGGAGCATCAGTTTGAACCAATAACGATGTAGTCTCTGCAGTTTGAGTCGACACAGTGGACAGTACTTCAGCTGGTTTCGATTGAATGGCATTTTGAAAGGTCTGCTTAATTTAATTTCTTGGTTCATAATGTGTGTTTCCGCCACACGCAAAAATAAAAATAAAAAATAGCATAAGTATGGACGTAAAGACCAATATTCGTGCGTTCAATGAATACAAATTGTATTCGATTGAAAGAAAAAAATTGCTTTGATTCCTGCCAGTTCGTACTCTCATCTGTGTAAAATACAACTAACCCAAATTTAGTTTCCACTTCCTTAAACGTTATGTATGATACAATAGGACAGGGTAGGTAGGAAACCAGTAGGTTAAGTAGTAAAGTTTCAACGTACCGTAAACTGCGGAGTCATTAGAGTCTGAGCAAGTAGTTCAGAGAAGCAGGAATGGGGAAGTAATCGGCCATGGTTTGTAGTAAGAAATCATACCAGCATTCGCCTGGAGTGATTTTGGGAAACAAACTCAGGTCTTCCCGAATGCGAGTTCGAAATTTTACCAATATTTCAATATGACAAATTACATTGGAGCTATATTTTCTTATTCTATGTCAGTAACTGCAATAAGGAACAGTCATCGACGACGTATTTTTGTGTCCGAGGCGTATTAAGCGCGGGAGCACTAAGGACGGCCCAGGCACTTCCTTAATCGTAGCCTCTACTACTAGCAACATATTGAACAGACCTGCAGTCTTTTCCTAGACAACTACTCTCTGCGAGACTTACAATGGTCACCCTCCAATGATATGTCGTAATAATAAAGATGAAGGCGTGCTGCAGGTGGAAGTTCCAGTACTACTTTAATGACTTATACCTAAGTTTTCATACCAAAAAATGACTATGAAAACGCTTTGTTATATTATATTCTCAAATGATGCACATTAGAGATGCAAATATAAATCAGAAACTTTTCTCAAACGCAAACAGTAGAATGATTATGGGGAGTTTGGCGCAAGGGGATGGGGGATCCACGCGTCGGAGCTGTGAATGCTCTGTCATTCCGGACCCCCGGCGGCCATCTTGCCCACCATACTGAATGTCGATGTCCTTGACGATACACCTTGACCCCGGTAACCTGCAAACTTGAAACCCCAAAAAATCCCAAAAATTCCCAAAAATGGACAAAAAATCAAAATTTATTTTAAAAATTATAATAAAAAATTTAATAATAAAATTAATTTTTAAAAATTGTTACTAAAAATTATTAAAACAACCAGCATTTTCAGAGGTTTCCCCACCCCCCTCCTCCCATACTCATTCCACCATTTTGGTCGGTGCAGTACGCCATTGTGGTAGGCGTCATAGACACTGTACGAAATCTTGGTTTTTTCGTTTGTAATTTGTTTATACATTACTGGAGTTGGTCTCTCACCTTAGTTTGACCGCCGTCTTGGTTTTTCTTTTGTCATTTGTTTTACATTGTTGATGCTGCTGTCTCCAGCACCATGCCCAACAGACGACTGACCCGCTCCACTTCCCCTTTCCAATATATTTAATTGACCAATTACCCTACCCCCAATTCTCATTAGCTTATTGCCCACCCCTTCCAATATATTTAATTGACCAATTGCCCCACCCCTGATTCCTATTGGCTACATGCCCAACCCCTTCCAATAAATTTAATTGCTTCGCCAATGTTACTCGTTGAGTAATTACTCGGGACTTTTCGGAAAACTTCGTCGACCAATTAGTAGGTACCCCTCCACCCACTTCCAATATTTTTAATTGCTCCGCCAATGTTTCTCATTGGCTAATTACTCGGGTGTTTTCGGAAACCTTCGTTCCGACCAATCGGTGGCCTACTTTAATCGCGAGGGCGAAATATTTTTTTCCCCTTAAAAATTGTTTATAAGATTCACCCCGAGCCCTATCTTGAAATCAGTAATTTTTCGCGCTCTTAGAAATGTATGCGTGTTATCCGAGTGGCCATAAAATCCTTTCGGCCATTTTGGCATTTGGAAGGGTGCGCTTGCTTAGTTCCTTGGACAAACGGGATGAGTTACTGTAACTGCCAAAAGAATCTCTCCTGGTCTACCCACCTTAAGAAATTTCGACCGTATTCAAGTATTTGCCGGCCTTCCTGCAGCAAGAAGAAGACATGCAGGACTGCCTCCCTTGCAAGGAGTGTTTCGAGGGCTGTGCCACCTCGGCTTCCGACATGCCGCATCGCAGGGGTTGGTGCAAGGCCCACCGAGCAGCCCTCGCTACGTCTGCGCCCGTGGAAGACGCCCTCCCCGCAGAAGACGATGTCCCTGTGCAAGCTATCTACTCGCAAGTTGTACCCATGGAAGATGCTCCCTGTCAAGAAATTTACTGGCAAGCAATACCCAGCGAGGAAACCAATCCAGAACACAGGTGCCCGATGTGTATGGACCTCGATAAAGTTTTAAATGACTTTGTAAAAAAATTGTCAAACTAGGTGTGCGCATTGGAACTCGATTTTTTACATAACAAAAATCATATGAAATGTTTTGCAACATCCAAGATTTTCGCTCGTTGGACTCGTATATCATCAAACAGATTGCCATCTCGTACAATGACGAAGACGAGAAAAACAAAGTTTTCACTTTTTTACCACTATGTCCTGGAAGCGCCTTGACCGCACCACGCAACAGGCGTATCGCCTACATACGTACGAAACGCACGGACTAAGGTGGAACGAGGGAAATATTTCCGTACGAGGAAATTCCGAGAATGTTCGACTCTGCAATAATTCTTTATTACCCGGTGTACGTGTTTGGAAGATGCCAAGAGTTGTTGATTCGCAATGCGTGCCCCATCGGAACGAACTTTGTAGATCTTCACAAGCATTGCCACTGCCCGCCGTTTCAACAGCTCGTCGAGACGTACGCCACAAGACATCACGAGTGCAAAAATCAAAGATATTTCTGTGCTCCATGCAACTCCGAAACCCTAAGACTGTGGAGTTATGATAACCCGTGGTACATAAAAAAAACTAAGAGGAACCCATAGTACATTAAAAAAATATTACATTTGTAATGCCCTCCAAGACTCAGAGAAGAAACGTGTGTAAAAAAAAGCATTCCTTGTATTATGCAAAAGAAATAACAGTAAAATTTTTTTTTATCTAGAGTTATGTACTGCTGACGTAAGTTTAAAAAACACTGTTGGTAAAGGAAAACAATACTAACACTATGAAAATAAAGGCGGCCTAAAAATTATCTTTAGACATACTGTGTAGCAGCGGCAAAGACGGCAGTAGTTAAGGTTGGCACCACGTGCTGTATTCACCACTTCGCAGCCATCCCATAAGATGTACTTTGCTCTTCCTGCTGAACACGCAGCGGGTGGGCGCGCAGGACACCTGGAGCCTGGGAAAGGAGCGAGTAGCTCGCCTACAGTGGTGGCTTCACGCTAGCTACATTACATTTATTATTCCAATAGAGATCGATTACTTATTAATTTATCATGTTAAACTTTAATACATTGCAAAAATAATTCACGAATACGTATATTTATTTTATCTTACGAACTTTAATATGCCGGAATAAAGAAACACACCTTTGTCTTTAGCCCATTCGAGAATACACAATGGCACACTGACAGGAGGGTCCAGGTTCGACACTTGAGAAAAATACACACGTTACTCTACTGATGAAAAAAAAAAATACATGTTACCATACAGATTTATGAATAGCAGACATTACATGCTGATTTATGAAAAATAGACATAACATAATCATGGTGACAAACAGAACACATTGATGAAAAAAGTTATACCCGTTACCATACTAATTCGTGGTAGAAGAAGCAAAATATTCCTTAAAAAGATAAAACTCCGGTCACATACATTCCAAACACCATTAAAAAAAATTAAAGCCAGTGCACAGGGAAAATATGATATATAGAAGCCTCTGCGCCATCCATTCATAATCAGCTTCGTGTTAGTTAACAAGGCTTGGAATATTTCGCACGCGAAACATAAATTATACAACAAATATTTATTATGTCGATAACATGAAATGTAAAACAAAAAACAGTGAAAAAAAATTTCTCGTTAGTACATCCAAAAACAACATCCATACACCAAGGTTAAGAATATATATGTTTGAAAGGCTTCATAGTTTTACTTCAACTTTTAACATTTATAGAATTAATCTCGCATCCATGCGTGCATACATAACAGCCCACAGGCATTTGGGGGACAACAGGGACAGAATTGAAAGAATGAGCTTCTCAGCACACATCTAAGGATTTACTATATTAAAAATTACATGTTTACATAAAATGAAACTTTTAGCAGGGTTTTTATGCCAAAATGTCTTTCTCGGTGATCCAGATGAGATCACGTTTGGAGTGTCCCAGCTACTGCACATTGTTACGGTTGCGGATTCATTAGGCTCCTGCCGCTTCCTGTGCAATTGTCTTTTGCATTTAGCAATGGTTTCTTAAGTGGCAAAAATCTTAATAAGTTCACGCGTAACACCTTCCCAAGTGAGCAAATGTGGCTCAGTTTATTCAAAATGTTTTCATACACCCTTTTAGGTGCGCCTACTAGATATATGTATTGGTAGACTTTTAATGTTCGTTTCCTCGTTCCACTGGTTGATTTCCGCCCCTATTTAAAATTGCTTTAAGAATTCCGAAACGTCTTCTTCCTGACTGCCATGAAAATTTTCTACCGGAACGGGTTGTTGGATTACTAAGTTAAATTAGGGTATTTCCGCCATGTTCATGTGCGTTTTCTCGTGCTCTCGGATTAGCTGTTACAATGTCAAAATTATTTTTAATGGAGATTACCGTTTTGGAGAACTAGCCATTTAACTATGTGTGCCCATGTTCCATAGGTTATGCGAGACACGCAATTCTGTAATATTATATTGAAACAGAAAAAGAAATTTATTACTAAACACATGCAATTACTAAACTCAAATACTGGTTAGTGCACGAAGTGTACTGCAGAAAATGTTAATAAATGATTGATCCGAAGAGGGTTGGTGGGTGGGGGATATAGGAGGTGGGTTTGACTCGCTTGCTAGTTGATTGGTAGGGCTCATAGTGTTATGAGCCTTGGTGGCTCATAACACTCTTAGGGAAGGTTAAGATTAAGGAAAACAGGATAAGCTCAGATAATTGAAAGGATTGTTTGATGATTAATAAAGACTTAACTTGATCTAAAATTAGAAGCGTATATAATGATATTCGATTGAAGTTAAGTCCAACGGAAGTGAGAGGGAAGGACTTAAGGTAGGTTGTTTGTTAAAAAGGAGGATCACATATAAAGGAAGGAACTCACCCTAGCCTCGCACCCGGAACCGCTGACGGACGCTGCCCCCAGGAACGGCTGGTGTCTCGGCTGAAGTTCGTAGGAGACGACGACCTCTCTCGGTCGCAGACGTCTATATCACCCTTCTAGCCCCACAACGTGACTATTGACGTACTGTGATTTTATTGGTGGTTCCTTGTGCGTCAACGGCGGGCTCCTCCGGGTTGACTGCTCTTCTTAGGTAAAATGCTCTTAGATCNCGCGGCTCCTCCGGGTTGACTGCTCTTCTTAGGTAAAATGCTCTTAGATCAGCACTAGCTCAGCGGATCCACTGTTGCCGAGCGTCGTGCGGTTCATTCTGCCTTGATTGCAGCGATCACTCCGGCTTGGTGTTAATGAACTCTGTGGCGTCTTTCTTAGGTAAATGCTTAGTTAGCAATTTCACACCGGGACCCAACCGTAACAACATAGACGCGACCATTACGTCGTTTCAGAACATTCTCCACCAAATACACGTCTGGAAACTGCATAGGCCAGATCTCTTCGAAATAACATACACGATCCGAACCAGGGAGTCGTTTTTCACGTCTTCAGGCTTCATGTGATTGGTAGAATGAACGGTAGTATTGTGCTCGCGAACGAGTTTTGGGAGTATATCCAACTACTTGTAGTTTCCATTCTCCGTGAAATGTCACCACAGTTTAGCTTTGAGTGTCCTGTGAAAATGCTCGACGATGCTGGCCTTGAGCCCAGAGTATGTGTAATAATGATTTATGTCATACCTTTTCAGCAGTGCACGAAAATATACATTAAAATATTCTTTACCATTGCCAGTGTGAAGATTGTTCGACATGCATACTTCGCGCAACATATCCGCCACGGCTTTTGGGACATCGTAAGCATTCTTCGACTTGAGCAGCCTGTCCCAGGTATACTTGGAAAAAGTATCGATTATGGTCTAAATGTAACGGTGACCTTTATTCAGCAGTCAGATTAGAAAATATCGTCCAGCACTTTCATGATGTATTTTCTGCGTAGGTAATTTATCCTATCGTATTTGTGCAGATCGTCAGCAACTGCATACTTGCTCATTTGGAAATGTAGCCCGCCTCCGCAAGTTATTGGTCATGATCATGGCTGCTTGTCATGGTTCCTGCTGTTGTGAGTGAGGCAAACAGATTTTCGCAGAGTTTTGCATTAGACATGTATGGTAGAAGAGTCTCGAGTTTGATGTATAGGATATAAGGTCGATATACATGAATCTCAAAGTATAGTTAAACTGGCCGTATGTATATGATGGTTTTAGTATAGGTTGGCCGACTCTGTTGCTATTCCGACTTTGAAGAGGAAAAGTGGCTACGGAGAAGGTACACTTCTTCGTCGATGGTAAATATTCATGAAAGTTATTTGCGTCGCTACTGCAAGAAGACCTTTTCTAAAAGCTGCCATGCCTGTCGACACGAGATTGGTTGTCCTCAAAATATGATGCGTGTTATCTTATTATGAAAAAAGTATAAATCATATTTTCGATGGAGTGGTAGCTTAAAAAGACATATTGTAACATGCAAAGCTCTCCTTCCTGCACATGCCAATCAGTATTTACTGAGATTAAAGCTTACTTTTGATAGGGAGATAACTGCGAAAGAAAAATTCGAACCATCAACATCATTAAAGGCATCGTACCCAACCGTGAAAACAATGGCTGGATCAGTCACATCTCCCAGATATCCATGCAACTACTGTAAATTGTCATTTTCATATGCCTGCAATGCGAAGAGACATATAAAGCATAAATGCAAGCTGAATCCGTGCCGCGCAGGCTATCGATGTAATAAGTGTGAAGGTTTGTTCACTCATACAGACAGTTTAAACATTCACATGAAAAAGTGCAAAGACCTTGTAGCTCTACCTGCTAAGCATCAAACCTGTAACGATCAGGTACCTACTGTATCGAGTATTGGTACACCTACATCACCAACTTCCGACCTTCACGCAAACAATGCACACTATCATTCACCAATGTGAAGGAAACAATGTTGCTATTACAGTAAGATCTATAGTAAAAGTAGCAACGCCGGTGGCATGAGAGATGTAAAACACTGTGTGGGGAGAGAGATCAGGTTTATTGTTAAAGTGTTTGTCATGTTTTGAAGCTATAGTGAAAGCCCTATTATATACTTTTCAAGGGACTGAGAAAAAAGTTTTCAAGAACACAGGAAAGTGTAAAATCAGGGGTGTAATACAGAGGTTCAGCTATATATATATATATATATATATATCTGTGCGAAATGAAAAATAATTGCAACTTCATGGTGGTGTAGTAAACTGGATACAATATATAGCTGAATTTATGTTTAAAGATTGCATAAAAAAGCTTAAATACCACTGGCGAAATCTTAAGATATATATATATATATATATACACAGCACGTGAAATTGGTGGAATCGTCTTTGTTGTAATTAGAATTTCGAAGAGTGAACATTATCTCAAGCACCAATGAAAAACACTCCAGAAAGCTATTTGTGCAAAGACATATTGCAACATGTGATGGACTCACTCGCATGCCAGATAAGCAATGTAGTATATTGTCTGCATCAGAAACATTTGAAGGTCAGGAACCTACTGCATTGGATACTGGTGCACTGACACCATCGGCATCATCAGACCTGGGTGTGAACATTGTAGACCATTTTTCACAGGTATCAAGATAATCATGTTGCTACTGCGGCAAGACCTTTAGTAAAAGTTGCAGTGCACATGAACTTGAGAAAACTGGAACATATTTGAAGAAGACCTGTTTTAACTAGTAGCTCTTATAGGTGTGGTCGTAAGTTCACGTGTTATGCAATAACAAATGTTCCAGACAAAATTCAATGCGAAATACATATCCATCGGTAAAAACTATGTCGTGAGTCGTCTGACAAACAAGAAAAAATTTGTACATATAAAGCTCCTACACCTGTATGTGTTGCAAGATTAACAAAAAGAATGGATTCGTGAAGAAATAATCTGCTTGCTGTTGCCTTATGAAGACGTATGTTGCATCTAATTCGTAAGGCATGGCGAAAGATATGTGTACATATCTTAAGCATATGAAGCAGAATATTATAGATAAACTTACATATAAGATGGAAAAAGAAGGCGCTGTAAAATATATTATATAGTTGGAATGTAAATATATCAAACCAGAACCACATAAAAATGAATATACTGAGAAACCTTCAAGACCTCGAATGTGCCTCTTTATAACATGTACGAAATCGAAAACAGTGTTGAAGCTAGAATACAGAAGATTTGCCAAGAGGAAGAAAAATCCAGGGAAAGGGTTCTGGTTTGACATTATAAACGATAGATTAGCTCACTTAGCAAATAGGTGGATACTGATTTCCCTCTACCCCACTGCAGATATTTAGAGCATAGCTGCTTCTTCGGCTGGCAGAATAGAGGTATAAATTACTGCAACTGCAGAAATTCACACTGTTGTTAAACTGACATGTACAGCACCGGTACTGTGTGAAGGTAGCAGCGAGGAGTTAGCGGTGAAGAGTCAGCACTGCTCAGTAGTACAAGTGTTTGAGTTCATGTATGCTTGAAGTTAATGAAAACCACTGAGGGTGTGCAAGCCAGTATGTCCTGTACGACAACGTGCAAAACTTCACCGATTGTTCAACAGTTACGTAGAAAGCAATGCAGTTAATGCGGCAAGGCCTTTAGTAAAAGTTGCAATGCACGTCACCATGAACAGAGCGACTGTTCAAAGATACCAACCTCCAGAATACTAACATACGATATGTGTGGCGCAGCATTTGGTAGAAGTGATAATCTAAAGAGACACACTGGTACATGTAAAGGTAACGCGCCTTTTCTTGGCACGAGAGAGCATGCATCGAACTTACTGGCGCAAGACAAGACTATGGCTAGCCTTCCTGCTGATTCGTCGTGTAAACTAATGATGGTTCGAGTGCCCATAACATTAGCCGGGCCTGCATCGTGTTCCAAAACAGTGTATGCAGAAGGAAATATGGGTGTTGCTAACATGCATTATGAAATGTTTTAGCCATACGGACCTTCCGAAGTTGTGGACACCAAACATGCACCTCCACCATGTAAAGTGAAAAACGAAGATGTTACAACTAACCAGGACGTCGAGAACGACAATGTAACCTCCAAGACTGCTGGCGATGATGTGAAATATGCATATACTGCTGAAGATGAAGTGCCGACATCTGCAAAGCAAAAGCGTAAATGTTTTGTTGAAGGTAATACCTACTTGAAGTTTGGGCAGAAGAAACGTAGATTCGAACCCTGTACTCTAGTCAAGAGGTATCTCGCAACATACTCATTAGGGAAGAACATACGTGCAGACATTTATCATGACCCTTCTGCGAAGAGTGATGTGAAGTCTAGCTGCTTATTTTCTGAAGACCCCAATAACTTGGTTGACAGACTGCGGGTGTTGGTTCCATTGCAAAGAAGAGGATATCTTTCTGCCAGTGAAGAGATAATTTCGATTATTGAAGAACTCAGAGCTAGAGACATTATTTTATGACATATTATGTTCATGTGGGATTTGTTTAAGAATAGGAATAAATAAAAAAATAAAAAAATATTTGTTTTACTTTTATTAATTCCTGTTATTTAAGAATAAATGCCTGACAGGCTGCAAGTATTTGAGATGAACATGTACTGAGTATGGTCATGTTCAAAAATATTTTGTTGCAGTCATAGTTCATTGCGATTGTTGCATAATAAGCTCGATACTTATATATGTAAATATAACACACAAAAGTCTTTTAATTGAGTATCATGTTGTATTTTTACTTGTGAAATGATTGGACTCTCTATTGGATTGAACCAGCGATACCTTATTTTCAAGGATGGCAAACTGTCTGCAGCACCATCAGGGTACATGAGTTATTTCCTATAAAATTTAAATATAATATACAAAAAATAAGTATGTTTGGTCAAGGGTGGCGTAATTACAATACTTGTAAGTGCCGAGTTGCTTTCTTGGTCGGTAATGTATACCATGCATGGAAAGGCAGGACAGTCATTGTGGTCTGTGATTCCGTTGAGTTCGAATCGATAGCTACGAGGTGCATCCATGTCTTCTGTGTATGAAACAGCTACACCGTTTTTTTTTATTTAGTTAATTTAAACCTGGCCTCTTTATGTTTTGGGTCTTCTAAAAGTAGAGTACATACATGGAAATGTTTGTGTGTTGCGATGTCTCCTTACTCGCCATTACAAAGTTCGTACATTTAATGATATTTCTATGTTAATAAATATTTGTGGCGAGCGATTCATTGCTAATTTGTTTGATAAAGTGCTTACAGTTCTAGCACTATAAATGGTATGCATTCAAATAAGTACATGTATATAATATTAAAAAGAAATAAATTGTTACCTTGTACTGTATAACATAATTCCTCTCATAAAGGGACGTGTATGTGTGATTCGGCTGGTCTGCCACCCTGGAGCCTGACAAGCCTCTCTCGGATATTGTTATGTATCATCCCTTCGACTTGCCGAGACCTGCACGGTGCTCGCGCCGCTGGCCGACCACCTGGGACAGCCTTACACATTCCCAATATGTTAGTTGATCGCACAAAAATGGTCGGGTAGGATGCGTTTTGCTGCTAGTGTTGTGAGTGTTGGCTGTACTCTGAATTTGAAGGTTTTGTTTCACTTGTTTCGTACGGAAGACGTTTGCTATTCTGTTGTTCTGAACAGGAATTCTTGTCTAGTATGATCTAAAGCAGCGTGCATCACCCGACGCTTGTGTAATATGTGATTCCAAGAGTTGGTAAGTGATTATAACTTTTTTCCTTTACATTTTATTTTTATATCAGTTTGCGTTAGTGTGTAGCAGTGTTGTACCAGCACTTCTCAATGGAAATTATTTCGCCGAACATAACATACAGCTCTCAATGCTCGCGCAATATGCATTGGTTGGTAAATTTTAATAACTATTTATTTTTATAACTGTTTTTTTATATCTGCTTGCATCAGTGCGTAGCAGTGATGTCTCTTTTGCATGAATAATGTTATTAAAGGTATGGTGTTTTGTGGCAAGCAAAGGAACACAATCTTTACAAGTCGCGTAATGTGTATCGCAATTGACGCATTGTCGTCCTTTTTGTGGCTGGTCCTTGTGATAATTCGTTCTTTTCCATATTGGCATGCATTCTAGCTTTTTCTAAACGACTTGCCGTGATATTAACACAAATGCCACTGTTATGAACTTTGTGTCCTACAGCAATGTTTTTATATATTGTGAATCGCAATGAAATAATGCTTGTGATGTATTTGCGTATATGCCAGTCCTTTATTGTTTGTTACGCGATTGTACAGGACGGTTTCATATATTTTACACTCGGTTTCCCCGAATCTCGCATTAGGCTGACAGTGTTTATTTATATTAACGCGTACATATTTTAATGGAACCTGCGACTACGTATGTCTTGTTATCGGTGCAATTGCATACCCATTTATTGTTCAATATATGGCTGGTTGTTAAGGGTTACACATGTTAGCGATGACTCGGGCCGCCGGCCCTTGTGTTGGACTGGCGGTGTTCGTTTATATTACTATATATGTTTTTCACCATTACCGAATAATATATTTACATCATATGTATATATATATATATATATATATATATATATATATATTGCTTTGTTCATGTATAGTTGTTGGTCGTACGTTACCAATGCTAACGTTTATTTATGTATATATTTTCTCATCTCTTATACAGCCTGTATGACGATGGGCTAATTGAGGCTAGTTGTCGCTGAGGGGAATCCGAGTTGGTAGACACCTGCGGTATCAGACGATAAGGGCGGGGGTGGGTGATTGTCGTGTGCATGCAGGCCGATGCGTATCTGAGTGCTGTTTCAGACCCTACACTCCTACATGCAGCTGTAACTTTGCAATGCACTTTTATGTATACCTTTATTTTCTTTATATGAGTGGACGGTTGTTACATGTTCCCGAACTTCAAAAACTAGGAAATGCTAACCAACTATTGTTATAACATGGCTTAAGTCCTACTAGTCCGTAACTCCTTGATTGCAGTCGGCAGTGATGTCTGTGAAATGAATTTGGTGGTAGTAGCTTCTTTGTGTAGGAAATGTGGGGCAACTATACTTACAAGAGGGCTTAAAGTGTACTTGTTACTTCCACCCTGTTTGTCATTGGATGTGATGTCAATGATATGAATTTGGTCACTATAGCTTCTGTGGGTGGGAAATGGTAGCCTACTATGCTTATGGCCACACTGACAACATGCGTACATTTCTAAGAGCGAGAAAAATTACTGCTTTCCTTAAAGGGCTCGGGGTGCCTCTTATAAAGAGTTTTTAAGGGGGAAAAAATAGTCCGCCCTCGCGAATAAAGTAGGCGGCCAATTGGTCGGAACGAAGGTTTCCGAAAACACCCGAGTAATTAGTTAATGAGAAACATTGGCGGAGCAATTAAATATATTGGAAGGGGGTTGAGGTTAACCGACTAATTGATAGAACGTAGGTGTACTTGCACTAGCATCCTGTTTGTTGTCAGCGGTGATGTTTATGTTATGAATTTGACGACTTTAACTTCGGTGGACGAGAAATTGCTTTCGACTATGCTTATAAGAAGACTTAAAGTTTACTTTACCCTACCACCCTGTTCTTCCTCAGAGGTGATGTTTATGACATGAATTTGATGCCTATAGCTTCGGTGGGTGAAAATTGTGGGTGACAATGCTTATTAGTGGTTTATGGTTTTTCTAAATCTCGTGGTCTTGTTCGTCGTTGGAGGTGATGTCTGTGTTATGAATTTGGTGACTGTATCTTAAATGGTTCGGAAATAACAGCCAACTATGCTTATAAGTGGGCTGAGGACATACTTGACCTTGCGGTCCGTTTCGTTGTTGGGGGTGATGCCTATGTTATGAATTTGGCTAATATATCTTAAACGGTACGGAAATTACAGCCAACTATGCTTATAGGTGGGCTTAGGGCATACCTTACGCGCGCGCAGTACGACTATAGGCTAGCGTGCGTGGGCAGGCTTCGCTCCATGTCGCACAGTTGTAATGACAGAGCATGAAACTCGTCCCCACCAGGATGCCAGGTAAAAGGAGACCAGAAAGAAAATGAGAAAACCAAGGTGGAATGACAGAGCATGGAACTCGTCCCCACCAGGATGCCAGGTGAAAGGAGACCAGAAGGAATATGAGAAAATGAAGGTGGCAGCGGTCGACGGTGATGAGGGAACATCTAAGATTGAGAGCCCGAAAAGCAAGAGAGAGGAAAGGGTGAAAATAAAGGAGACCAGAAGGAATATGAGAAAACCCCCCAAGGGATATAACGGACGAGAGAGACAGGGAGGAATAGGGGAGCATGAGAAATAAAAGACAGAGAAAATTAAGGAGGTCAAAAGGAATATGAGAAAACGCCAAGTGATAGAGCAGGCGAGAGAGATCGGGTGTGTGTTAGAGACTGGGAGGAATGAGTGAAGTTGCATGACAGGGCAATGAACTAGAACATTCTTCAGACAAGATGGATGTTGCTGGCATAGAATGACTGAGCGTGAATGTCAGGGTGATCCCTTATCCGTCATTCCCAAAATGGATCACTTAGCCACATGCTATTTTCGGACTGAGTGACTCATAAAAAATTTCGGTACAGAGGGAAATTTGGATAAATTTTCGACTTTCTTTGAGGGAAAAAAGGGAATTGTGAGGGCAAAAAAGGGAAGAAATGGAATTCCAATATGGCTACAGTGGCTCCTTGGCTTCTCAGCCAGCATCCAGTTGACGGGAAAAGAACTATTTCTAACCACTAATGTTACTTATGGTAACAGTTGTGCTATCTGCGGATCAAATCTACGTGAATTTTACAGCTTTAACTTAGTAAAAAATAAGCCAATCAGTGTTACGAATCAGAAACTAGTTCCTGCGCCTCTGGTCTGCTCACTCTACCCTACTACCCACTATGGCTACAGACACCCAAGGTAATTTTTCTAGTATATAAAGAGCGCGATGGCGAAATGGTAATACGCTGTACTAGTCTTGGGATAGACCCTGGTTCGTTTTCTGACCCTGCCATTATGAGTGCAGTTCTCCGTGGTTTCTCGAAATGACTTCAGCGAAAGCCGGTATAATTCCTTGATTGATTCAGGCCGTGGACCCTTCCTTTCACATTCCAGATTGTCCGAGCCAGTGGTTCCATCTCAAATGACTGCGCTTGTCGACGAGACGATAAGCTCTGAGTGTAGAGGATGGTGGAGTGAGCAAACCAGCTACGCAGTGCCCATTCTTCGTGTCCCTGCATTGGACTGCCTTTGCTAATGGTACATATCATGACGTCGTGGATCGGGCTCCAGGTTTGGCCACTTTTTACATAATCACGTATTTTGAGGTGTTAGCGCACGTTCTTCCGCCGAGTATTCATGCAATTACAATAGTATAGAATGCTAAACGTACATAAATGAGCGCGTGAGTTTGGCTGACATGCGCAGGAGGCGAGGATCATAAGCCTCCGTGTGTGTTGAGCGGCGGTATGGTGCCCGCGAGGAGAGGCAGATATGACGCTGTCGCACTAAGCACGAGACATAAGTCTTAGGGGTCAGGATGTCACCGACCCCACGACCGAAACCAAAACGAAGAAGAGAAGAAATCTATGGTGCGGGGGAAGGGGGAGAGAAAAGTCGACATTTATAATCATTATTTGCACATCGCGTCAGCTTGCGGTGGCACCTCGGCTGGAAGGCCAGGGGAGGGGGTAACGGCAGATTTGTAAAAATACTGTGGGTGGGTTAGGCGAAGGGGGTTGGCCAGGGTGACGAGAAGGGGCGTAAAAAGCCGCCGTAGCTCGGCAATTGTCTTGGGAGGGGCAGCGCATTGTCTCCTGGGGCGAAGGGTCGGCTTCTGGAAGCCTCAATGCTCCTGGAAACAAAGCCACTCCAGGCGGCTGGAACCACGCCGGAGGTTCCGTGTTCAAAAAGCCGACCAACCACGGATACGCCGGGTGAACCTGCAGTCCGTTGTTTGTGCCCACGTATGCAATTCGCTGTACCTGGAAACATTCCACGACTAGTTAAATGTCAACACGTTTTATCTCAGGCACTTGACCGCGTATCACACACGTTTAATATCGGAGTAATCTAATTATGATTCGCCAGCCAAGTGAGAAAATATATTTTTGCAAAAACATGTGGTCGGTAACGAAAGGAAGGCTCGCATTTGGGATTATGAATACCAGAGTCGGAGTAATATTATCGCAAAAAAACCGGCAAGCATAATTTTAATTAAATGCTGACGTAATTGCATATTTTGAAACACAAACAGTGGCAGGCTGACTGCCAGGAGTAAAGTTAGCATTGAATTAAGTAATGTAATTCCACTTCTCAGCTTCTTACTAAAAGCATGGCATTTATATCGGCGGTGGTTTGAATCATATTCATACGTTTTCACAAACATCAGATCAACAGTTAGGGTAATGGGAACACACCTTGTTCGTGATGAACGCGTGGACACTTTCGTCAAGCACTGCAATGTGTATTGCTATACGTGGCAGAAAGGCACGCAATATGCTGAAAGATAAAATTATTTATGGTTCACGTAAATTTCAATTAAACGAGAACATGCAGCAAAAAAAAGTCTGAAGTTTATTAATAGCCAAGAGATTAATATTTGGAATGCTTGTAACTATTACGTTCTCTTTCGTCCATCGGAGCTGAAGCGAGCGAGGTGGAGAGGGGGCGACGATGGAATGCAAGAGCGGTGGGGGCGGGATCACCACCAGGAGTTGCCACGCCGGGCATCGAAGCACCATCACACTGACCAAACACTCGGCACAGAAGAGATGGAGAGAAGAACAGCGTACTTGGTTCGTCGCGCGATATCTCCGCAAGCAAACGGAAGCGATTACAGAGCTGCCTTTTGTCCGGCAGGGGTACGACATCCAGAGCAAAGCAGGGAGTGTCTCCTGGGCTTTCCTTCCTTCCCTACACTATTATTTATAATTTATTTGTGTAGTGAACTAAAAACTCGGTAATCAGACTTCGACTCATCCTATCGTCAAAGTAACTCTCTCGTCACATGTCCTTGTAGATTTCCGTCTACCTCAGTTACAATAATAATTCTCTGGAGTAACATGAAAATTCAGAAATCTTCGTAAAATTGCCGTTTCTTCGTTTTTCTAAGTAAACATTTTAGTTAAATTTAGCGGGACTTTCTGTAAATTTGGTAGTTTTGTGTGTATGCATATACTTATATGCATGCATATGTGTATAGCATATATATCCTACACACATTAATATTCTACACACATATGCTACACACATACAGACACATACACATACACACCAGATTCCTGCAATGCAATCACGAATGTTGCGTTTGTCGGTATTACCCTATGCATAAATATATATGTTTTTTAAATAGTTACTTCGCTAGGTTATGAATAGAGCACTCTTTAGAAGTGTAGTCCCTGAAGACGTTATCATTTTACCTGTGTGTTTACACATGTGGCATGTGAAAAATTATAAAGTGGCGGGCACCTATTTTCAGTTTTGTTTATCATTGTAGTGTTTGAACTGTGGCCGTGTGTTATAGCTGGCTAAATTAGAGTGAATATCGTGACAGTCGCAGAAACGATCACTTTAATGTTACGTAGCTAAGAACACTTCGTTCAGACTCGGTGGTATTCGTTCCTGACAAGCCAAATCACAGGAAATACTGAGATGTGTATTTCATAAGCATGAAGTTAGTTCTATCAGTCTTCGTTACGGGCCGCATTTTATTACATCAAAAGACACCCGATTTTCGCGAAAACAGTTTGTATCTTGTATTTGAAAATACTTTAGCTCATATAGCCTACACTTTCGTTACTGGTTAGTTTCAACTCTACGCGTCTTAGGTATCTGCCCGCAGACATTCAGGGACGAGGTAGCCTAACTTTGATTGGCGCATGCAGGTACGAAATGCCTTCTCACAAATACACGCGGCCAATAACCACAGAGAAACTGCAGACGCACACGTAGCATAAAGAAGTCTAGCCTTAACTGTTTTCGCGAAATAAGCATGTCCCTAGATATAAGAAAACGCGGTCAACTGCAAACCGTCGAAAATTTCGCGTTAATTTCCGGAAATTTTTAACAGTTGTGTGACCTGTAATGCAATAACACGTACTTAGTTTCTGGGTTCGCCACGGGTAGGACTCGTACCAGCGAGCGAAGGAGGAAGGTCACCACAAAGCTCGAAGTTGTGTTTCATCGTGGACGCGAATGTAAGCCGCGATATTACCCGCTCAGTTCCACACATCGTTGACACCTCCTTGGTAGACACTCACGCCGTGGGTGACCGGCATCACTGAAATAATTACTCTTTTCATCTGCCCTTCCTACGCTTTCCTTTTTTTTACTGCAATCCCTCCCGCCTCTCCAGCCGGTTATAACCCTTGCCCCTCTTCCGCTTCGCTGCTCGTCACCGCTGCAGAAGGCAGGAATTCCGCGTCTTCTCCCACGCAAGACGCCCCGGGCGGGACAACTTTCTTCTTGGGCAGCCGGGACAAGGCGACTTCCTACCGCAGCACTGCATTACCGACCTTATGGCTGGTCGCGAAGGCAAGATTTCCAATAGCACGCCACGTTCAAGTTCCAGCATTGCTTCCACGGTAAATTCGCACTGTTACGACCGCAATATGAAGAGCGACACCGAGTCACGTAGTGGGTGTTATTAAAACGAAGTTCGCAAACAACTGGAAACCTAACGCAACAGCCACAAACGCCTGAATATGCAAAAGATAATGGAATAATTGGGTTTGGCTGACATAGTGGGATTGCAGCAGTGGGGTGACGTCAGTAACCCAGCCCAGACTACAGCGGAGAGCCAATAGAAATCGAGCATATCGGAAAAGGTGGACGTGGAAGCGAAGTGTGGTGGACGTAAAACGCAGTGAACATAATCGTTGAAGGTCTCCCCAGGGCGGCGGTCCGAGAACGGTAGCTTGGTGGTGAGTGTCTTCACGCTAGGGTAAGAGAGCGAGCCTGGAGCCCATATTGTCGTTATTTATACCTTCAGTATTTTTAACATATCTAATCGTGACCCTTAACCTCTGTGCCACATCACAAATCGTATTAACGGTAGACGTGATATTAGATGAACTCCTAATTTACTCCTTGGTTCCCCTAAATACAAAGTTGTATGCCGTCCATTTGGGAATATAACAGAACTTTCCAACACGATAAGCAGAAACACTGAAAACAGGGCAGTATCGGTCGTGTTACACACGTTTCCATCTTTCAACACCTTTCAGAAATAATAATGGCTACCGAAGTGGTCCATTCAGGTAAAACTCATACATGACCGTCCTACCTGAAGGTTTGACGTGAATTGAGGTGCTACAGTGAAGAAGCGACGGAATGCTGCTGTCAAAGATAAATCACAGGCGACCGGCATTTCGGTATAAGTGTACAATTCCTTGAAATCCAAAGTCAACGTGCTACGGTCTTACATCTTCGGTATTTAAAACCATTGATGCATGTTCAAACGAAATAATTACTACCTTCTAGTGCGTAAATAAATAATAAAATATGTATTTTTTATCTCTAGATACTGTAGAAACACGTGGTTGGTTTAAATTTTAGTTCTGATGGGTGTAATACAGCTTTATTTACCTATGTAGGTCTCTCACCTGTCAGTTCGTTCCTCGTACATTTTTTTATTAATATTACTGCAAAATTGTTTGTAAAGTAGTGTTTTATTTCCTTGATTATTACTTATAATCTCTCAAATGCGTTTGTTGACTTAAATGTCTGCGGCTAAACAAAACATGCGCCAGTATTAAAATAATAATAATAATAACACAGACCAACGATGTTTGCAACACACAACAGTGTTTGGCAATACATAAAAGTGAAAAATTGTAGTTTGTTCTTGGTTGTAACATGGACAGCACGACGCAGAACGCACTTGTGTGAACTAATGAATAAGATAAAGTTCTCTAGTTATACTTCTGGATTGCAGTACTTCCCTCCTGCACGCCTTGGTCACTTCTGATTACTCGTCGCGTCATCGTGTGGCGAACAGAGTAACGTGTGCAGGCCACTGCTCCTAATATCCCCCCCCCCCCC
>NQII01001409.1:134476-206627 GCA_002778355.1 Clitarchus hookeri
GCTTCTTGGCATCTTACAAGCAAACCAAATAAAGCTAGGAAATATGGGTAGATACATAGATAACGCAGACATTTTTGAAGATATGTGAAGCGGTGTGACTTACATTCGCTCGGTTCACTCAATCTAATCGGCGTGATCTGTGGATGTGTGAATATGCTGAAGTCCCATTATTATTCATTGTATGAAACTTCTATTTAAATAATTTTTTAATTTATATTTATTATTTTATTGTAAATATGAACTCAAAACAAAGACAAAAAGGAGTATTTATTAATAGTCTAGTTACTAAGAACAGTTTTTTTTTTAAGTGTTATCAGGTTGAGTATTTTGAATTTATTCGTAAAGTTGTTAGCCCAATAGAAAATATATTGTACGTTGGTTTAGATTTAGCGTTTTATTAAACAGACTGGCTGGCGTTTTGTTGAGATGTGGCGGACGGATAAAGGAGTTGAGTTGAGTTTAGTTGAGTTGATAGATTTGGGCGGCTGTTAACAACGAGGTCGTGAGAACTGATGGGGCGAAATGAGGTGGACGGAGCAGCTCCTTGAATGCAAGGGTGGGTTGAACGGGGGGATGCCCGAGAAAATTCGCCTACCAGCGGCATCGCCCGGCACGATTCCCACTTGCGAAAATGCGAGTGTGACCCGGATGGGGACTGAACCAGGTTCGCCTTGTTGTGAGGCGAGCAGTCTAACCGCTCAGCCACCGCGGCCCCAGGATAAAGCATATGTAGGGAAAAGCCCAAACGTAGAAATCTGGCAAAAAATTTGGGGAAGTAATCACAAAAAAAAAAGNATAAAGCATATGTAGGGAAAAGCCCAAACGTAGAAATCTGGCAAAAAATTTGGGGAAGTAATCACAAAAAAAAAAAGCGGGGAAGGACTCGGCCGTAGTAATGAACAATTTCAGCATTCGCCTGGAGCGATTTCGAGAAACCATTGGAAACCGAAATCAGGATGACCTGACCGGAAATTGAACCCGTGTCCTCCGGAATGCAAATACAGATGTTTACCACTGCACCGCCTTGCTCAATTTTTTATAATATTGTTTTTAGTATAGAATGGACAAATCTACCCGTCCTTGAAGCTTTNCTGCACCGCCTTGCTCAATTTTTTATAATATTGTTTTTAGTATAGAATGGACAAATCTACCCGTCCTTGAAGCTTTACCATTTCCTTTTGTTCGCTGCAGCTTCACTCACAGAAAATTATTCATTTTATTGCTGCTCATCAAATGTAGGCACGTGGGTGGTGGCACGCGACCCTACAGGAGTAACCAGAGAAAAGCCGCAGGCTGATAGTACGCCCGCCACGTTTGCCAGACGGTTAAACGCGAGTGCTGTCGGGAGACGGGAACCACTGTGGAGTCCAGAGAGCGGCAGTCGCAGACTCCTGGGAAGACGTTTGTCGGGGTCGCGTGGAGCGCCCTGGAACAGGGGTTAGGGCGGCCTTGAACCGGTGAACCGCTGCCAGGAGCATGTTCGTCCCTGGTGCCCGCCCCCTTACCAACGCCTGACGTACAATGCGAGGGCGCCTCCCCTTCTAGGTTCATCCCCGCACCACACTCTACCCTTCAGCGTGATAGAGCGCTGTGCGTCTCCACCCCTGCTCCACCACCTACTGCTTCGTCTGCACAAACTCTCTCTCCTACCAGGCTACCTTACAAGCCGTGACAAACAGCTTCTTCCGNCCACCTACTGCTTCGTCTGCACAAACTCTCTCTCCTACCAGGCTACCTTACAAGCCGTGACAAACAGCTTCTTCCGTGTCTTGTATCCCAGCTCACTCTATACCACGCAATGAAACACTTAATGCATAAAGCATTACGTTTAACTTAACTTAAACTCAAAACAGCAACAGACCAATTGTATGTGCTTAGTTATGAGGGAAAAATGAAAATATTTCTCATTTTTAATGCTTAAATAGTTATGCTTAAGTGAAATACGGTATTTTGAGCTCCGGGTAAAAATACGGTTCAGTCAAGATACAATTTTGAAAACAACACTCGAACATTTGTGACACTTTTGCAGTTATTCCACGACGTATCTGACATTACCTCAAAGACTCTGAGCCAATAATAAACATAACACAAAACGCATGTCCAATCACGGCATTTCTATATAGGAGCAATGGGCATTAGATGCCTGCTTCATTACGCGAACCGTGGAAAGAAAAAGAGATGGAGAGAGCACCTGAGCTGTGCAGTAGTCACTCTCCGTTTTTCATCATTAAATTGCTTTTATATCAATAGCAATATCAAAATTAACGTGGTTTTAATTTTAGGTTAGAACACTACTTATGTTAAGGAAGGACTTTGAGATATTGGTAGACTTCATCGAACGTATTTTTTCATACAAAATGGTGGACCTCTTGAAAATTTGAATGTAAACAATCACGTTCATGACAGTTGACCATGTGACTTTGGCAGTTTTGTTGGTGATAGGTNCGTGACTTTGACAGTTTTGTTGGTGATAGGTGAATCAGTATTGGGGACATACGTAGAAGACAAACATGGGCCTACCTCATATTTAGTCTATAACACCAACGACTGTGAAGAATAGCCCTCGCGTCACCGCCCTCAAGAAATTCTCCGGTCTGTAAAAAAGAGTTAGAAGACGTTATACGACCTTTCGCCTCAAATTATTTATAAAATAAGTATTTATCCTTGAAAACTTAGATTTTTCCCCTCCCCTCTAGCAGACACTAGTGGTGCAATTTTTGTCAGTTCTCTTAGAAAGAGGCGGAATGATGTGCGGTTATAATAATTAACGCAACTTCCGGTGACGTAACAACTCTCAAGGACGAAACCATTTTTGTACATTTTAAAGGGATCATTGGTGGACAATTGATTAAATATAATAAAATAACACTTAACAAATTAATTAGTACTTATACACTATATACAAGCTGTACATGACCCAATACATGAATGTCCCCAGTAGTAGTTTACGAAACAACCATATTTCATCACCCAATTCCAATTTCACTTTTTTTGACGTGACAACGTCTTAAATTAGGTTGCGGCTGGGAGTCACTTATGAAAAAGTGTAACGCTCGGTAACGTTACGATGAGTCACCGAACGAGAGAGAGGCCCGCCGAATGCCTTGCGTCTCTCTCCCACTCAACTATGATCGGTCTGCCGCGCGCGCAGCACTACGTTGTCACGTAAAATCTTCGCCCGTAAAACCGACTTTACAGGCAACCATTTTTAAAATCAAAACATGATCTTGAGCAATAGAAACAACTGCAGTTTTATTTATAACACTTTCAATGAGAGCAAAAGTCTTCCAACATATAATATCACGAACATCGATTTGATTTATGGAAAAAAAGAAGCATCTGGACTGTTGTGAGCACGACGGAAAAAAACACATTTCCAAAAGTCTACTAGCAGGATTACTTGTCATATCCAGTATACAAAATCTGTACAGTAGAGAAAGCAGAACATAACTTTCTTGACATTGCGAAACTTGTTTAACAATGCTGTAGCAGAGGCTGAAGAATTTTGATCGAATTATCGTATAAATAGACGAAGGCAGCTTTACACTGACACAGTTGACGAGAAGAATAAAACGCCAGTCGTACACTTAAATTAAAATATTGTAAACAGAAAAAAAATCCTGTGACATAGCTTTAGCTTCTGTTATCGTTTCCTTGGACTCGCTTTCCTTTTCTCCTGTCTTGTCTNAGAAGCATCTGGACTGTTGTGAGCACGACGGAAAAAAACACATTTCCAAAAGTCTACTAGCAGGATTACTTGTCATATCCAGTATACAAAATCTGTACAGTAGAGAAAGCAGAACATAACTTTCTTGACATTGCGAAACTTGTTTAGCAATGCTGTAGCAGAAGCTGAAGAATTTTGATCGAATTATCGTATAAATAGACGAAGGCAGCTTTACACTGACACAGTTGACGAGAAGAATAAAACGCCAGTCGTACACTTAAATTAAAATATTGTAAACAGAAAAAAAAATCCTGTGACATAGCTTTAGCTTCTGTTATCGTTTCCTTGGACTCGCTTTCCTTTTCTCCTGTCTTGTCNAAAAAAAATCCTGTGACATAGCTTTAGCTTCTGTTATCGTTTCCTTGGACTCGCTTTCCTTTTCTCCTGTCTTGTCTTATTTTTTCGTGTCATAATCACCTTTCCTTCTGTTTCGCCTTTTATTTTTCTTCCTCATGTTTACGGCTTTTATCGCGCCGTTGTTTTCAGGAAGGCGGCAGCAAACAGCACCATTAATAAACTACACTTGTGCTCGTTTTCCACTGAGTGCGCGGCCGTAACACGACGAAATTTATTCTGCGTATGCGGTGCGGAAGAAGGGCTTAAAGGACACGAAATACCTTTGGAAACGAAAATTATTTGCTTTCAGGAAACGCGGACTACTCAGTAAAATTTACAATAAATTGGTGGACACCATCTCACAAACAACCAAGAGCCGATTATTATTTTTTAACATCTTACGTATTTTTTTGTGATGTTAAATAATAACCTGGAAAATTATAAGAATGGTAAAAATTAAATTTCACAAACAAAGTAAAGGGACTATAGGTACGTTAAAGTTATCTTTTTCTCATACAAATCTCAAATTGAACAATATTAATGCTGTACGTTAGGCTACAGGACAAAATATCTGTTCCTCTCATTATATTATAACAATGCAAACAATTATTTCCTTTATTTATTTATTTTTTTGATAAATTTGATCAGTGGTTTGCCCACATATATTAGTTTTAACTTCTGAGATAAAATTTAAAGTCAAAATGGCCAAGGTTTCCAACTGACACATTCCCTTGGTGGTGGCACTGGCTCTGGCTTGGGTACCCTGCTTATCTCGAAGATCAGAGAGGAGTATCCTGACCGCATCATGAACACCTATTCCGTTGTCCCCTCGCCCAAAGTATCCGACACTGTTGTCAAAACATACAACGCTACACTCTCGGTCCACTGTATGGTTGAAAACACAGATGAGACGTACTGTATAGATAAGGAAGCACTGTATGACATCTGCTTCAGGACACTGAAGCTTACTACACCCACATATGGCGACTTGAACCATCTTGTTTCACTCACAGTGTCTGGTGGACGGCTTGCTTAAGGTTTCCAGGTAAATTGAATGCAGGTGTATAAGGTGTTGTATTTTAAAGAAATTGCAAAATGTCATGACTTCAAGGAACACTTTGAATGCAATCAAACCTATATTTGTTTTTTTTAACTTGTACCAATTAAAACTTTATGAAAAATCATTATATTTATTATAATTAAACATTACGAATGCATTTTTTTAAATAAAATTTGGTATATTGATCAAGTTATTATCTATATAGTGTCAAGAAAAAATAAAATATTTTCAAAACATGAAATTAATCTTTTTAGCGACATTAATCAGCCTCGCTTCACTCAATCATTGATTGATTTTCGTTACCTTGTATGCTAAGACGGACAGAGGAGAGAGACATTTCTTAGCAGCTGAGGTCTTCAGCGCCGGCGAAGGTGAAGCGAAGTTAAGATGGAGCAGCTAGGAAGTGCAATGTTGGGGAATTGAGAGTATATCGAGTTCATATTGCACAAAGACGTATGAGGTTGGCGCTGTACACAGCAATGCTCAGTGTCCAATGCTGTCAGTGCCTCCCGTGTGCATTACTGATTCGACAACCTCGCTACTTCTCTACGTTATGAGGGGTTCGTATCATGCTGTCAAACACTAAGCCGTAGATCAATAACATTGTTGTACTGACTGTTGCATGTCGCTTCCCGGTGTTTCCTTTGAGTGGGAAGGCGCCGATCTCTGGAGGTCAAGTTTGTAACGTTAGACGAAGCGAGTGGCCTATCATAAAGGATGCCGCCACACACGCCGATAAACTTATCGCAGCTCTCGCTCTTGCTGACCCTGAGAAGCTCATATTTCTCCATTTATCAGGCAGGGACTTTGTCATCACTATTATCTTTCCCAGAACAACTTGGATTGCCGAGGACGTTCTAGACGGCACCTACCTCAAGTGTAAATACCACGTGCAGCCCTCTGAGAGGGGCGAGTGATTAAGAGCCGAGAGTTTGGCGTCTCTTGCGACCTTGAACGACAGTTGCGCGATTCCGGAGCGGCGAGCGACGAATGCAACGATATGCGAGAGTGCGTCGGCGAGCTTGTGTGCAGTGAAGGTGGGACTGATCTGCGGGACTGTGGACTGGATGCGTGAGTGAAAAGACATTCGGGACGATGGAAATATACAGTTTTAACTAAATGTGTGGAAATAATTAGAGCAGTTTAAGGAACGTTAGCAAGAGTAACGACTGTGATAAAAACTTTAATTGAGATGGACATAGAAATTAAATATTGCCTTCAATAAGAATAATACGAGTTGATAGGACACTGAGACTGGTAAATAACAGATATTTGACTGTTTGTAGCATTGAGAATAAATATAATTATTGAATTTAGTTGTTTTATTTTTATTAAGACCTCCATGCATCACGCACTGTGATACGCCCCTCGGGCATTCTTATAACATAACGAAACGAACACCGTGTCAGTGTAAGTACATCACACACAAAAAACTAACATATAGCAATATAATAAAATTAAATTTAACGTGGGAATAAAGCGATAAGTAACACTGTACAAATGTATGGCGTCTCATATAGCCGGCCGAGAATCATTATCAAATATTCTAGGAGTCAGTACTGTAGTTTGATCTATATACCACTGCTTGATGGGTGATGTACCCAAACGGTTAGGTTTGTTAATAGTCACCATCAGTCCTATGTAGAACTGATTTTTATGACATTAAAAGGAGGATTATAACTTTGTAAGACCTAAAACCACCATTTATTCCATCAAACTGAAACATGCTGGGCATTTTTAATAGCCTAAGTGTTAATCTAAATACGACAGATATGCTGAAATGAACTGTATATGAGAACCAAGTACGTTCACTTCGAAAATAAGACAGATTAATTTCCTTTTCTTGGATACGTAATTGCTTGGAAGAGGAGCCCCAGATATGATCTGCAGATTTCCTCTTACGTTGAAAAAAAATGGAAATGGCTTAGAACGAAACTAGTCCACGTTGATCACAAATTATGCTAACAGTGAATATTCACATTTTCACATGTTAATGCATTTTTAATTGCTAGTTTGTCAGCTAGATGATATCAAATAGAGTTCAGTTTTTATCGAAGTCGTAGGAAATTATACAGCTGCATTATGCCTCTTGCTGGTCTTTATAGGGAAGCTCTCTGGGATGTTAATTTATAGAATGAGGAATACTGTATTTCAATACCACGGAGCTATATCCCTAGTGGAATGTGTCTACGAAGTTGAGGTGCATATAGGCAGTCCTCCACTGTAACTTGGGTTGGGCTCGGCAGATTTTTGGGACGAAAAGAAGATGAGGGGCTTACACTCACGTTAGAGTTAAATGTTTTGTATCTTATTTTGCATGGTGAATCACCTCACAGCATTCATATCTGCATTTCAGGGTCCTTATACATAATTACGGAATAAAAATCAGATATATTAAAAAATATCATATCAGAGATTATATATTACATTATTTATTGGGAAACAGGCCATATCTATTTTATATATTATTATAATTGCCATAACTATATTAGTAATATGAATTATATACTTTATACCATAAAAAGTATTATATACTATTCATAATATAAACTTTGGTTTGTGTATGCATTTGTGTATGTTTTATAAATATTTATAAGCACTTCTGTTTCCGCCATCGTTATAGATTCCTGGCACCGGTATTACTTCCTGACGTGGTTACACAACAAGCTGCAAGTGGAGAGGAGAAGTGTTAAGTTAGCTGCACGCTACACGATGAGTTAGAAACATCGACTTGTACTAGCATAAAGTTCATATCGGCTGGTTACTTTATTTAAAAATAACTTTGATATCCTTAAGGCACCTGTATCCCTTCAAACCTCTCTGTTCTTAAATTTACGTATCTGTAGGAATAAGTACAGGATGATTCTGAACAACACGGACAAAGTTAAATGGAGGATCGAGATTGTGATCAGAGGAGAAAAACTTTTATCTAATGAAGAAATCGGACTTCTGCAAAGTTGCAACTTTACGGAGGGTGAATGTGAACCGCATGTATGTATGCCACCCACTGTGGACTTGTGTGCAGCTGGGTTACATGTTCAACAGACAATTGCTATACTGAACCTTGCGATATGCAACTCGCCTTCACCATGTTCATAGCGGGTAGCCTACATACAGGTGGGTTTACAAACGCCCCAACCAAGGTTGCAGAGTTGTAAGCTACGCTACCAATCACTTTACGTTCACGCCGCGATTTTGTATGTGTATAACGTTGTGACTTCGCTTTAAGTTAATGAGTAGCTTCATGCATTTTATGACGTTTTGTCACTTTAAAAAAATGATGGTTCCTGTTATAACTACGGAACTCTTCATTTTTACATTTTTTTTTAAAATTAAAAGCATAAAAATTTAGCAGAAACTGTTTGTGACAGATCGCAGCATTTCAAAATCAGTCGCAAGACAAGAAAAATAAAATATGCTTGCGTCAGACATTTGTAAATACAGTTTTATCATAAATGCTTTTACGAGAAATCCCTACCTCAATTAGCAAAATTCCTGTCTCGAATGTTTTTGTTCATATTTATAGCCGTGCCAGGGACAAAAGTAATAATTCTTTTATTTTTACCTTAAATTAAAACTTAACTTATAATGAAAAAATATGTATTTGAACTACTGATTTAGATAATAAAAATAAAANTTTACCTTAAATTAAAACTTAACTTATAATGAAAAAATATGTATTTGAACTACTGATTTAGATAATAAAAATAAAAATAATTTAAATCACCCGTTGTTCGGAAGTGCGTCAGTTTATTAAACGTGGGTAACTTTTCCCGAAGTTATGCTATTACTTCGGTATACGTGCGTTAAGTCACTAAAACGCCATAAAAATATTTATGTATACATTTTCACTACCTCAGAAAATGTTAACGGTGTAAGTGGTTGAAAAGTACAGAACAATTACACAATTATGGTNTATACATTTTCACTACCTCAGAAAATGTTAACGGTGTAAGTGGTTGAAAAGTACAGAACAATTACACAATTATGGTATGGTTTATTGAGCAGATATAGCCCGCGCACCAGCAAACCAATGCAATTTTAAAAGTATCTCCATTGGCGGGATACTAGCCAGTGCTGAGAACGCTGGCTACAAATGAAGGTTCGATGGCGACCTGGCACTAGCGTAAAGAAGCAGCCGGCAGCGAGGCGAAGGCCGCGGAATGTCCCGGAAGAGTTTGAGCAACAGGATCTGGAGTATATTCAGTGCGCAACCGCTCTGACGCCAGCCGGCCTTTATCTGATCACGGCTCACTTGCCCTTTGTTTTCACTCTCTCTCCCTCCCCACATCTGCGATGACCCCGCAAACCTTTAAGAAGCTCGCCCACCACAGTACAGCACGACGGCACGTTTTATTCCACAGGCAGATGCCGAGTGACGGCCTTTCGCTGCACTAAGAACACGCACATCATAACAATTAACTACAGAAACACTAATATTATTGCCACGTGCTGTATTGTGATTAGTAACGTATTAATGGTTTATGCCGTACGAAAACTGTTAGCTTCATTACTTGTACCTACCAATATTTACTAGCAGCACAAAAGTTTGTAATTTATCCTGAGAGTGGAGATATCGTAATACATACTACGTACAACCCACACCGAACAATTTGTTTGTTTGCAACATTTTCAGAATTTTTTAGTTTTGATGACGAAATGGTTAAATAAATGAAAGTAATACCTTTCACCTTAGTTATTTATACATTTTGTTAATGGTTGCAACTTTTTTTCCCAAGTGACCTTGCTTGTTGTGTGTACAAGTTGGAAAGTGTTACCTTGCATAACTGTAACTGAAGAAACGTTTTCCTACTTGGCGAAGAGGCTGAATTCATGATAGAAAAATCCTCCACGGAACAAATGCGTGACACAAAGTGCGAGCAGCAATTAGTAAACAAGAGAGAAAATATTTNATAGAAAAATCCTCCACGGAACAAATGCGTGACACAAAGTGCGAGCAGCAATTAGTAAACAAGAGAGAAAATATTTACACCAAACAAAGCAAGTTTATATATCCAAAGGCCCTACTAAGTTTCAGTGTGTTTGATAGTTATGTCTTTAAGGCGTAAACAGCCCTTTTGAAAAGTGTAATGTACTTACATTTGTCCTTACACTCAGTAAACGGCACTCGCTTTAAAGGAAACATTAATACTAAACAAAATGGTATCAAGCGTTTTCTAAGAGTTAACTAGAATAAAGTCTTAAGAGCAATAATAATAATGAGGTTATTTATTTGTATTCATTTTTGTTGTCATCACTACTGTATATTGTCCATAAATTGTATTTTTTTTTCTGATTTTTAACAGGCAATATATAATATTGAATACCACATGATTTTATTCATGTAGGACTTCAAGTATGTGATTTTTAATGTTCTTAAAATGCACATAATATAAGCTAACCAACCAGTTCATACCCTACAGCAAACAAACTAAATGACGGCAAATTGTTACAAATCGCATAGCTCCGATTACAATCAATGCGGGAATAAACAACGATTAACCAAAATTATTTAAAATTTCATATTTGTCTTACATAGTATGTGTCAAAGTTGTTAAGTGCTTATGAATATCCTCTGAAATACCACAAGAGGAGTGGTCACACAAATGAGGCTCGAGATCCGTAATGTGCTATAACAGTCATATAAACATGCCATCAACGAAACAAATCTGATACGCGTGTGGGTTTGTAGCGATATCGGAAACAAACATTTTCGACTGTTGTGGGATTTAAGCTTGGAAAGTATGGATGTAGGCATTACTGCAAGGCTGTGGTGTATGCTCGATGGCTACCTGCAGGGGCTTAAAAATGAGGTGAAATGTTTTTAGTTTTCTGTACACGACTAAATTTTTCCCAGCAATATCGTTAAACTTGCGTAATCAAACAGCAATACAATGTATATATAATTTTTTAAAAATATNAAATTTTTCCCAGCAATATCGTTAAACTTGCGTAATCAAACAGCAATACAATGTATATATAATTTTTTAAAAATATAAATGGCTTTATGTGTGAAAATCTTTTATCTGTTTAACACAAAAACGTCTTCATTACATTGAAAGTAGGTCCGAGGAGGTGTAATAATGTTTACGTCAACAGCTGTGATGATCAAAATTTCATACCACGTGGTTTTGAAAGTCCTATTGGCAACAGCTGTTCAGAGCTGGGAAGGGGAAATTGGTTATTGCACAGCTGGCATAGTACTGTATTTACTCTNGGGAAATTGGTTATTGCACAGCTGGCATAGTACTGTATTTACTCTGTGGTTTTAAACCCACAATTGATATGGTCAACGGATCAACACCAAATGGTAAACGTATACAACTGCTATAAGCCTACCAAAAGATGCCNCTGTGGTTTTAAACCCACAATTGATATGGTCAACGGATCAACACCAAATGGTAAACGTATACAACTGCTATAAGCCAACCAAACACTAGGCAAACACTAGGCAAACACTAGGCAAACACTAGGCAAACACTAGGCAAACAAATTGTATTATTTTAATGTTTTGTTGTAGTAACTGTTACTTTTGTTACCACGTGCACGTCTTTAAGCAATTTACATCATAATATTAAAATTTAAAAAAAATATACGACATATAATATTAATTATTAATTTTTCAATCTATCGTACTGTTTGACTTAATTTTTCAGTTTCATATAATTTATATCTAAATTTCTATTAATAAACAACTTATCAATTATTAGTATCCTAGAATGTTGGACGATAGCATGAATTGGTTTTCTAGTCTATTCGCCATGCATTATTCAGTGACAGCATAATGTTATTGTGTTTACGCTCGAAGACAAGGGTACCCATTACATAATAATTCCTCAACCGTCACATTAAGACAGTGTTTGCGATTTGGAAGTGGACAAAGTTCAGCTTGGCGATTAAACTTGGGAAACGAGCCGCAACGTCAGAAGGTCACGTGCACCAATCGGCGTTGTCCGCGGACAATGTCGACTGCAGATGGACTGCACATGACGCGTGCCAAAGTGTTTCTGCTTGTTGCCTAATTGTAGCCGTACTGTGTACATCTTTAGAAAAACGGGGCAGCGGGCTGGCGCCTGTAGATCGGCAACACCGTCGTACAACACATGTTGCTCACCCACTTGTACATGCGAATGTAAATTCACATGTTTCTGTCTTCACGTGGGGTCGAGGAGGCCGGTCGGCTGCCGTACGGGAAGGACACGACTGTCGTTATTGTTGGCCACAAGAATGGGAGAGCTGAGATACGGGTGGAGCAGATGGAGCACCCAAAGATAATCTTCACACAAGGCAGTGCCATCATACTCCGCAAATTTGAAACATTCTCGCCTACGGGAGCGTGCCATCGAACCTGCGGTCATTGTTGCTGTTAACACTCGCTACTAATCTATTTTTGCTTCTTTGAGTTTTTTTAAAATTAATTTCTCAATCTCACAGTTTACGATTATCAGTACTTCCATTTCCAGCTTGGAACATTACCCTGCAACATTTTACAACAATATTAAACTAATTTAGTTTGCATGCTCGCTCCACAATTTTCTCTGGGCTTCCATGAACCCAACATAAATAAACAATAACTAAAGACGTTCAGATGTGCACAAAAATTTCTCGTGAGCAACTTGCGAGAAAATAGAACTCACTGCATTTACCTAAGCACAAGCCGGGATTTTTTTTTGCTTATGTGACGGCGTTACAGGAGATTGGTCACTCCACCATTGAACATTTATTGTTTATTGTTGGCCCAACAGTCCTTCGCGGCTTGCTGAATAAATGTTTGGCCAATGGCAGAAGTCCGACGAACATAATAAAACTAAAACTTTAGTCTATTGCCGTAAAATATAATATTCTTGTATAGCCTATAGCCTTGATTACACGAAGTAGCTACATAATGGGACGGATGAAAGGAATGTACGAAAAAAACAGAAAAGACCCCAAAAGACAAAACAGTTGCTAAAGGCACAGTAGAGTTTGAGAGCCAACGCTGAAAAATTATAATCCTATTATATATAACAAATATTTTCTAGACAAATATGTAAATCACCTACTTGGGCCTATATACTGTACTGAAGGTTTACCAATATATTTACATCAACACGAATCAGTTTTAACAATATTGCTCGTTTACGTCATAGAAACAAACTAATTGGTTTTCCAAAGAATCTATGACGCATTTCAAGCTTTTAATTATTCTCACAGAATGCAATCTACAAAATAATAAATACTGTCTATTTTTATCAATTTAAAAACAATTCATTACACGATATGATTAAAACAAACCTCGTTACGCAAATAAATTTGAAATAATTTTAAACTATCTGAAAAATAATATTTATCAAAGACTGTTTTCAGTTTTCTGTTTACCAGTGCTTAGAAATTTCATTAAAACCATGTTACACTAATAGGTAGAGTCAGTGATTTTCAGTGGGAATTTCCCACAGCCAGATTCACTTCAAACCTCTATAAATTCGTTTACCGTTTACGGTTCTTCCACGAAGTAGTGCGCACGTTAATCGTTGGTCTTTCTTGCAGTAACCGAGTCCTGAGTGGACTGGCTAACCAGGCACTCTCATGACCACAGCTACCAGTAACAACAGCAAACCAGCAAGTGTAGGTATGCACATCGTATTAGAGACCACTTTACACTCGAACTCGGTATATTTTGACAAAAAAAAAACCGGTTCTAGGACTAGGCGTCTCACTGACCGTCTACCATTCCCTTCCACTATGTTGAGCTCTGCCTACTGCTTTGCGTCACGTGACACCTGCTATAGGCTGTTCACGGCTTATCCCGACTTTTCTGAAGCCCGCTTAAGTTCTTCTTCCAGGACATTCTTCCACCTCACGGAATCAAAGCTTAACTACGTAAAGAAATTTACACCAAAGGGATAACGCACTGGAACGTGCGCACTCAGTCATATATTATTTTGCAAGAACTTTTTCTTACTAGGCGTTACCAACACACATATTTTCTCCCTTTTTTTATTAATGTTAGTTATAAATTATGTATTAAAATTTATAGATAGAATATAAATAAAATTTAGATTTATCCACAAATAGTTACTTATATTTTAACACAAGTATAAAACACTTGTAAAGCCTTACATAATCAGGAAACAACAAAACAGGTCAGGGTGACCTTTCAAAGGTTTGGTTCAAGAAGTGTGAAGAAACGCAGCAGAGAACAATTTTTGTCTGTCAGGAAACGTGGAAGTGCGAATATAGCAGCAAAAGTAATACGCAGTTGGCTACAAAAAGTGACCTACCAGTAAGGACACATAATTTGCACGAAAAGATATAGGCTACTACATGCACAACTTCCGGTTTCCTCCGGCTGTTAAATTCATGGACTAAGGATGAGGTAGACCGATCTCGCTGGCTGCGTACAACCATTATCCGCGTCCCAGCAATGAACTGATTTTCTGTCAACACGTCCATAAAAACCAGCGTAGATTGTATTTGAGGTTAGAACCCTGATTATTAAACAAGTATTTCGAGATGTTAATATACTTCCACTAACCAATTTGTTATGTAGTTTGGTTAAATTCAAATTGGTGAAAGTGTCTTTTATTCATATAAAAGTGTTTGTATTTTGAAAATTATGATATAAACAAACACTTCATCACTGTTGACCATGTGGCACAGTTGTGTTCTTTTGGGGTAGGTCAATGTTGGGTTCATGCGCAGATGACGAATAAGCGGTCTACCTCATCTATAGTCTACGGTTTAATTGCTTTCTGGTACCTGAAACCTGAAAATAAATAAACAAAATAACCTNGTCTACCTCATCTATAGTCTACGGTTTAATTGCTTTCTGGTACCTGAAACCTGAAAATAAATAAACAAAATAACCTTTTATCTATTATACAACCGAGGTAATGGTCACTGAACGAGATAAATATTACTCACTCTTTTTAAATCACGTTGAGACACAGACCTCGCATTCTGCATTTGCAGGCGACGTTGCCTTTATAATTTCGGTCAGTGTTTGGTCACTGATTGATTGAGCAATAAGCAATCCGCAACAAGACAAGCAGAGTGTTGCTGCAACCAGTCTAGACAGAAAACGAAATATCTCACTGTGTAAAAACTTCGGGGACAAACGGCTTCCCCTTCAAAGCAGAGAGGTTTTGTGTGTTAATTCTAGTCTACAGATCAGTGAACTAATGCAGGTTTCTTGTGTCTTTCAAAAGCTAACTGAACAGAATTATGTATGAAATAACTCCACGATGTCGCTTGGTAGATGCTTGTGGTGTATTAGTCATTACATCCAGGTTTATGTTTATTAACGCACATGGCTATCGAAGAGCTCCAAAGAAGTAACCAAATCAGGACCCATCATGCTCGTGTAACACTTAAAGGTCGGTACTCATTTGCATACATTCAAAGTTACTCAAAAGTGAGTCGGCTGCATCTACCACTGTGGTAACACCAGTTATGTTGCCTTTGTATTCTCACTCATCACCAGTATATTAGCCCACACAACACCGGGCACTACGCTCAACTGTACGTTCTTTATTATTGGATGGCATTCATCCAATGGATTGGCAACTGACCTATGTATCTTTTAAAGTCATTTTGTGACATTGTATGCATTCTAAAAAGTTCATTTGAGTAACTGTAAAAATTTGCTTCCTTTACGAAATTTACAGTGGGTGTTTTGTAGCGTTATTGCAGTAGATTGATAGAAACTGGCGGTACAATGAAGTTTTATCCGTACGAGTTTTCTCCTCACGGAAACAGAATATTGCTTATTGGCTGTGCTCAAGCTACATTCGAGCGCTGTTGTAAAGCATTATTTCATCCTGAATTAAAAATCTCGCCCATACATAGATTCATTGTTTGCTACTGTTTACCAGGATTTTCCAACACTACGATNATCCTGAATTAAAAATCTCGCCCATACATAGATTCATTGTTTGCTACTGTTTACCAGGATTTTCCAACACTACGATACCAATAATAATAATTTTTGTAAATAGAAAAATGATTTTCTACCATTGTTAAAATGAACATATTATGTTGTAAATAATGCGGTATTTTTATTGGGACACGGCCAACTTGCCTTCCTTTTGGCTGACAGCCGGACACTAATGAAAGTTGTACTTGCTGAGAGAAAAACATTTTGTAGAATCAAACAAAGATTATTTGGCATAACCAAATTAATTATTTGATTGAGGGCAATAAAATGTTTGTTATTGAAACCAAATGATTTTGTTGTTNATTTGGCATAACCAAATTAATTATTTGATTGAGGGCAATAAAATGTTTGTTATTGAAACCAAATGATTTTGTTGTTCTTATTTGGTTGACCCAAACACAGATTTGGCTTGTGCAACTTAAGATTTTTTTATGAGACTACGTACATTAAAAATAGTTTCGGTAAATGTTACAAAATTTGGAAGCCCGACCGAAATTTGAACCTACATCGTTTGCACCCAAACACTACGTCGTAACAACTTAAGCTAAAGTGAGTGCTGCTGAACTGGTAGTGTTTTTAATGCATACATTTCGAATACTGGACAACGTGAGCAAATAAAATTTTCAAGTTTTACAGCTTTACTTTTTAGTTCTTATATAAATTGTCACAAGAAATACAAATATATTCTCTACCTTTTTTTCAACTAAGGCTATCAAATGAGTGATCAAACAAATACAGTATATACAGTTGATTCAACTAAATGTTATGTTGAGTATCTAATGTACTTTCACCCAACACAGAGATTTGTTAATTCAAGCGTGCATTTTTTACATGAACAAAATTAATTTGGTTGCTTTTCAAGTCTTGCTTACTCAACAAAATATTTTGTCGGGGGGACGAAATATTGTTACGAGCGGATTCACGCACTGGAGCGGGCGCCGTGTTACCTGGTTATGAGCGGTCCCTGCGCTGTGGGGAGCGACCAACATCAACCCCCCCCCCTTTCCAGGCAGACCCATGACCTCTATGTCACCCAGCGGCTGGGAGAATGATCGACAATCGACCTGGCTGGCACCACAGCCCCTCCTCCCCTCTACCGGAGGAGTCGATGACTTGAGAGGTTGAGCAAGAATATTCTAATAATCTCCATCCCCTGCGCAACCTGACATGTAGAGAATATGCTGTACCAAAGCCGATGACACTGTAAATACCCCCTGCCACCGGAGAGCAGTTAGTATTTGTGGTTGCTATCTGGCTGAAGTGCGATATTCTGGCAAAATATGGTACAGCGAGGGACATCGGCAGAGAGGACGTATGACTGCAGAGGGTGCGAGACGANTTGTGGTTGCTATCTGGCTGAAGTGCGATATTCTGGCAAAATATGGTACAGCGAGGGACATCGGCAGAGAGGACGTGTAACTGCAGAGGGTGCGAGACAANCCGGAGAGCAGTTAGTATTTGTGGTTGCTATCTGGCTGAAGTGCGATATTCTGGCAAAATATGGTACAGCGAGGGACATCGGCAGAGAGGACGTATGACTGCAGAGGGTGCGAGACGACGGAAGACGGGTGTTTGTGGGGTGTGGACGGACGAGAGGGCGTGGTACCCGACGAGTAGATGGCTACTGTGCATGGGGAAATTCGAAGCGCTCTAGAACATTCTGGACAGATGGAATCAGGAGTGAATCAATGTGGGACTGTATGAACGTGTAGTATGGACTTTATTATAAACTAGCTGACCCAACAGACGATGTCCTGTCCAATGGAAAATTTTGATTTTATTTTACATTCTATCTCAAAATGTGTGATGTGCCTGGAATAAGATCGACTTAGAACCATGCTGTTTTTTTTTCTTTCATAAATTTAAGTTGCAATTGAATTAAATCAGAATTTAAAGTAAACTGTCAAACAATGAAATGCTTTAATTTGAGTGGTTTGCTGTGACATCACTATTTCTTTCATTGAAATGCTTTATAATACACGAAATTTTTTATTTTGTTGTCTGGTGCGTAAACGAACAAAGCTGATGGTTTTCCGACACGGGAACAGGCGACATACAATTGACCATGAGAGAAGCATGAATTTTCAAGGTTAATGCCGCAAACATTTAATGACTGCCCTTGTGATTTGTTTATAGTCATTGCGAATGCTAGCCGCACGGCAAACTGCAACCGTTTAAAGTCAAATGGCATGTCGGTCGGAATCATTGGGATTCGGGGTATTAAAACGTCTTCTCCTTTATACTTTCCTCTAAGAATTGTTGCTTCTATGACGTTGTTCACCAGTTTTTTCCCCGCAAGCCGGGTACCATTACAAAGACGTGGTTGGTTGACATTTCTCAACATTATAATTACCGATCCAACTTTTAATTGGCGATTGTGAGGTGGCAATCCAGGCCATTCCAGCGAGTTTAAAAATTCGGTTGGGTAGTTGACGACATCATCTTGGCTAGTAACAGAATCTACCGATTTGTACGTCAATTCTCCAGCAATTTCACTTTGAATCTTGAGATTTAATTCGTTGACATCAATGTTTTTCGCAGCCAATATAGCACGTTCGCTCAACCAATCATGATTTTTGTAATTTTGAGCAATGTTTGGGAATACCTTTGTGATGAGTTCGGTCTTTGAGTCGAAGAACTGACAAAAATCTGCGGGAAATGTAATGCAGCCAGTCGAAATGTCAACTGAGCTTTTACCATTGCCAATGTCCAGCAATTTTTTTGAAAATACTTCTCCAGATTGGTCGTTCTGCAACTCGACACGCATGTTCATACTTAATTTGAGTGTGTTGATGTGTTTTCACAAAACTGATGACTTCAAACATGCATTAGTTCATCGGCTTGCATTGACCGTGGAATCACTGGCAATGTTCGGTGAAAATCACTTGCCAACATAATCATCGCACCACCAAACCTGTTTTGATTGTTTCGTACATCTTGCTTCGTTCGGTCTAATGCCTCCAAATATTTTTTATGCGCCATCGTACATTCATCCCAAACTATGAATTTGCATTGTTGCAAAACTTTGGCCATCGTACAGTTTTTCGAAATGTTGCACGTTGGAGTTTCATTTATTTGCATATTCAACGGCAACTTGAATGCTGAATGAGCAGTTGGACCACCTTCCAATGACGTAGCTGCAATTCCAGATGAAGCAAGTGTAAGTGCAATTCCATTTTGCGAGCGAATCGTTACCAAAATCAATGTGATCAATAAAGTATTTCCAGTTCCACCGGATGCGTCCAAGAAGAAAATTCATCCAGTTCCATCGTTCACAACTTTCATGAGGATGTCGTATGCATGCTTTATTTGCCGATTCAACAGCAGAACGTTCATTCGAACTGATTCTTTCAATGCATCGCAATCATATTGTTTTTCTCGTTTTAACTCTTGATTAAATACGCCGTGCATCGGACGATTGGGCGTTGTCATACCTAATTGAGGTAAAACCTTGTTCGATATCATCAAGCCCATGTCCTCAATTAATATCAATGCCTCGTTGTGAATTTCGTCACTGAGTTGCAAATCTGGATTTGATGTTCTACTACGCATTTGATGCAAAATGTCATCAGACATGTTATCTTTGTATTTAGTACACAAATCAATTGGATTCGATGGAAGTGTGTTGAGAAAATTATCGAAAACAAAGTTCGTATTTGATGAGCATTTTACGAAATTACAGCACAGCTGAGTGTGTAATCCCAATGAGTGTCATTCTCTAGCAAACGCAAACGTTGACAGGCTTCTCTATAAGTGCCACACAATTCACCATTAACAGTTCGTAGATGTTGGAATGATGTTGGGCCACGAACGTTGACTAATAGCAAACGCAAATAAAAACACTCGTCGTTACTCGGATGAACTGTGTAAATGCGACCTAATGCATCGGTGGAAAATACATGTGGGTAACCTGGAACTGGATTTCCTTGTTTCCGTCGTTTAGATTTTTTTGACGATTGATTCCAATTATAATATGTTGGCATTTCGGAGTATAGTAGCGTTCGGGCCAAGTCATCATTCTGGCACATTTCGAAAAAACTGGCCAGTGTTGTAGATGGCGGTCGATCAGCTCGTTGTAATGCGTTTTCCGCAGTGAAATATATTCTTTGGCCATTTTCCAGGTGTACGGACAAGTGAACAACAGTGGGATGTCTTTCATGAATAGCGAATGAAAAAATGCGCCAAATCGCTTTGTTACTGCTAACATATCGGCCCATTTCATATTGAGTTACTTCATCGTTGGAATTCTCCGCACCTACTCCAATCGCAGCCATGTCACTTCTTTTGGTCACATACTTGCAGATGTATTTTATGGATTTCACGGAATGGCAAGATTCGACGTTGATGTGCGCTTTGAATGTTTTCGAGAGTAATGGTGATTACGGAACGATCCAACGATTATCAACTTCAATGTCTTGTTGATTCACTTTGACAATTGTTGATATTCCAATGTCCGCAGTCGATCGGCGACGATACAGTGGATAACCATCACTGCCCGTAATTGTTTCTGCTACTAACGCCCGTGGATATCTCTTCGAACATTTTCCGTCAACCATACACGGAGAATTGTTATTTAATGTTCCACAGGGGTCATGAATCATGTTCTTAGTAACAACTTCAAGCAAGCCTGGATATTCTTCTTTATCGGGAATTTCCGCTGATATCACATCATTAATTTAATTCGGTCTTATCTTCTCAATCAACCAAATAAGCATATGTGCGTGTGACAATCCGCGTTTCTGCCACTCCACTGAATACATCCAGCAGCGCGTTTCGCCAAACACTTGATTCTTGATAATGAAATCCATCACTGATTTAAATTTCGGTTTGAAGACTCTTGCGGTGATGTCATTGCGATCGATGGGTGATTGGCCTGGGAATATCTCTTGTTGAATTTCTATCCACTGTGGATTGCACGTGAACGTGATGAACACATTTGGTGTTCCGTAATGACAAACATATGACATGGCATCTTGAGCATATTCATGCATATACCGCGGACTTCCGACGTACGTTGCTGGGAGAATCGTTATTACATTCTGTGCGTTTCCGTCAGCATTGATGGCATCTCGAAGATGAATATACTCTTTGGAACGGAGTTTTTTCTAGTTCAATCTGATAAATGTCAATCGCTCAGTTTCAACTTTGACGTACATATCGACAGCATATTGGTGAAATAGACGTCGACATTTCAAGATGTGATTGTCCTTATTTTCACGAACAATTAGTCGATATGAATAATAATTCATTGATCTTACTTGTTTGTTCGTTTCACCGCCTATAAGCGGATTTATCATCTTGATCGAGAAATTATAACCGTCTTCACCTTGCCAAAATATAATGGGATATTGCAATGTATCATATGATCGGTCCGTTTCGTACACACGTTTCAGCTGATTGTTCCGCCTATGTAGAAAGATATCACGGGATTCCAAATTTTCGCCAACGAAAACAATGTCGACATCATCAATTGTTGGCGCATTAAAACGTTTTACGTGTTCTCCCACAGGCGTCTTATCGGCTCTGATTATAATTTTGTAATAATCAGATGGCATGCGGTCCAATGCGGTTTTTAACAATGCAATCAATTCATTGTGTTGATGAAAGAAAGTTTGCAGTTGTTCCACAATTGGTATTTTCACCGAACTGTTGTGTGCACAATGCTGATCTACTTTCTGTGGTGTATTGCCCATGAAGTAAATCTGTAGAAATTTATAGAATGCATCCGGCGGAGGCAATAGAGAACCTGATCGATGATATATTTGACCTTGAATCTGTAAAGGTAAGAAATATATTATTATGTAAAAATAATAATGTTTGAATAATCATTTTTTATAGAAGCGGTTTGAAAGATGATTGTGTTAAAATTACCTTAAAAGTGGGCATGAAATTGTCCCGGATCACATTTGTTGCGCCAAATGAAGTCATTTGGAAGCAACTATTGTAGTTCTGTATTTGTGTCAAGAAATGTGTAGAATTTGTTCCTGTTCCAGAAACCGATGAGCGCAATGGCTCTGGTGGCGAGACCAACGGCATCAATTTCACTTTGCCACTTGCGCAACACAATCCAGGGACTTCATTTTTGTATTTCAATGCCTTACAATGTGGGCAGACAACACTCATCGATCCAATGGCAATGGATTGGTATGCACTGTAATCAGTTACCGCATTGTAACGGAGTGCTATTCGATGTGTATTCAACTCAACATTTGTTTGTCTTCTTACACGATTATTCAAATTCATTCTCACGCGATTGGTTTCTACTGACCGATGATGTCTCATTCGATTCATATCGGCTTCATTTGCATTTTCTCTTTCATCTTGTGTACGTGTTGAACGTATTTGGGACAATCGATTCCGTTCAATTTTATTTCGTTCTTCGCGTTGCTCTTCAGTTCAATTAGATCTAAAATTCATTTGGTTTGTAACATTGCGAGTTTTGCGACTTAAATTGCTCCGTCTTACTGGCAGCATTGCAGTGTAATTAAATTGTATCAATTTGATTCAATTGAAGAAAAATAACAATTCAACTAAAAAAGACTGAGTAGATTGCGATAAACTAAAAACAACCACCATTCAACTAACAGTGAACAACTTAAAACTAAAAATAAAAAAGTAAACTAAAAACTTAACCACAATTCAACTGACAGTAAACAGCTGAAGATCGCGATAAAACAAAAGTAAAAAGAAGCAAAGAAATTTGAATCAACCATATAAGGTCGCATAACGTGAACGATGAACGACAACCAATCAAAGTTGAGGAAATTTTAATATTCATTTCAAATGTAAATAAAGTATCAAAATTAGAATTAGTTTTGCGAAATAATTCCTATCCTCCTGTTTTTTTCCGATAACTTTTCCATGACCATAAACAAAACAACAAAAAAAATTACGCATATCCATCGTGACGTTCGGTTTTTCCCGAATTCGAAAATATTCCGGGAAACGTTTCCAATTTTTCTTTCCATAAAAACCTAACTTGGACTATTACGAACATTTTAAAACGAAAAATAGCCAAAATGGTCCAGCCATTCTCAAGTGATGCGCTTACCAACGAACAACATTTCATTTTTATTTATATAAATATTGAAACTGTCAGATATGGACATATAATTTATAAAGTAATATGTTTTGATAAGCGGTTTATTGGGACAGATTTTTGTTATTTAATTGCATTAATTTCTATGTCATGTTCGACGAGTATGTTAATACTAACTGTAAATAGAAAGCGTTTGCCATTTATTACGAGATATTAAGTCCAGAGTATTTTTTCTGTAGTGTATGTAAATAAATTAGTAAATTAATATCAACTCCTTTTTTTAATGACCATCTCTTAAGGAACCTTGCTAAGCCCACTGACTTTCAGAAAGTGTAACAATATATTTTTGGTCTTATACAAAAAAGTATTTTGTTAGCTGGAACAAATTTTTCTCACGGTGCAGTGCATTAATAGTGTCTGGTGTAGTGTGGACTAATATAAAGGTCGTGAGTGAGGATATAGAAACCAGAGCAAATGGCGTTCCTGCAAGGGTCGGTATAGGCTGCTAACTTTTATTTCGACTTGAATGTTGGTGTGACTCATCCGCGGTCATCTCAACTTTTTTCAAATTAACACGAATATTCTTATTATAGCTGCTATATTTAAACGGGCTTACTGACTAATATGCTCCCGGATTATCTGACATGTTATCTAGGAAAAGCGGTCCCCTGTCATTACGTTATAAGAAAAGTGTCAAATTGCATTTGAAATTGATTAAGTTTGTGTTTATTTTAAGCACATCAGAGCAATAATTCGGAACTTTGTAACATATTTACGTCGCACTTGATCGACGCACTAATAACGTCATCGGGTGCACGAAAATGTTAATTTCACGTTGACAGAAGGATACAAAATGGGCTGAGCGTCCAGAAGTGAGAAACTAACTGCGAACAGAATATAAATGTTTACTGGTCTTAGGGGGCCATTATTCCACGAAAGTATTAGACGTGTGTACTATGTGCTGGAACCACAGTGGCTGAGCGATTAGACTGCTCGCCTCCCGCCCAGGCGGTTCGCCTTGGTGGGAGGCGAGCAGGGTACAATTCCCGGCCGGGTCACTCCCAGATTTTCGCAAGTGGAAATCGTGCCGGACGATGCCACTAGTCGGCGGGTTTTCTCATGGATGTCTAGTTTCCCCCACACTTGCATTTCGGCTCTGCTCCATTCTCATCTCATTTCACCCTCATCGGATTTCAAGACCTTGTTGCTAAGAGCCACCCAAATTTCTCAACAACTCAACTCCAATGTGCTGTTATAAACTTTTGAGTTCTTTTAAGACGTTGCGCACATTAAAAACACCATTTCAGAGCACTCCAACATAACTATAAAAAAAGTTTTTATTAATGTGTTACGTCAACATATACGTGTGCGCCATATGCACACAAACATAATCAAGCATCCTGAATTGAACCTTACCATAGATTTGCCACCATGAAATGATAGGGCCATTGCCTAAAGTCGACGACGAGAACACTGCCCGCCAGTTCAGAGTTTTGTGCTTAGTGGCGATGGAGCATTTTACGCGCGTTAACGGTGTAGTCCTCGTCTCCCCTGTGCTTCTCGGCTGCAAAGACGGAAAACAGCTGCAGGTAGGCGAGGCTAGTTCAAAATGTGCACGATTAACGGCGTGCCAATTATGCACGGCGTGTGTGCAGCCGTTGCGGAGGGGTTGGGAGGGGTATGATGACCTTGAGAAGGGAGCGAACGAAGCAGTATTCCCGGCGCAAGGGGTCTCGCGGTATCAGCGCAAGGCGCGGGGTCCGTGAACTATGTCGCCGAATGACCAGTTGTTCCAGCCCGGCGGCTCGCTGGAATGCTGGAGAATGGCAGCGGGAGGGGGAACCGGTCCCCCGCGCGGCCTGAAGCCGCCTGGAGAGAGGACAGGCCTCGTGCCCTCGGCTCGCGCGGCCCGACCTCACCTCCTGCCCCGCACACTACCGCCGACAACTTTTCATCATATCACGCACACACCTCACACAACAACTTTTCACCCCACCTTTCCACTGTCATTCTACTAGTTCGCGACTTGTTTACATAGGATAAGTTACAGAGTAAAAAAAATCGTGGCTGGTGCTGTGCAAGGTCTCAAGGTAGCACCAGTACAGACAGCGCCTTTTCCAGGGTAGCTGTGTTAAGTGCTGCTGACACACCAACAGCTTATATTCAGTTACTGCTCGTGTCATTTACCAACATGATCTCCTTTAATAAGTTACATTGTGTAAGTTGTTATATTAAAATTTCTACTTCTTGAATTGACAGGCCAAAAANGCGCCTTTTCCAGGGTAGCTGTGTTAAGTGCTGCTGACACACCAACAGCTTATATTCAGTTACTGCTCGTGTCATTGACCAACATGATCTCCTTTAATAAGTTACATTGTGTAAGTTGTTATATTAAAATTTCTACTTCTTGAATTGACAGGCCAAAAATTTTATCTACTTCAAAACCTGGAACGATAAATTAGGGTTTAGGTAAAGAATTATACGTGAATTTACCCCAAGAGACGCTAACATGAAAGACTTCTCATATGGACATAATATGTTCTATGTTTCATTGTGTTTATTGGGATATTACAAGAACACTACANCTTCAAAACCTGGAACGATAAATTAGGGTTTAGGTAAAGAATTATACGTGAATTTACCCCAAGAGACGCTAACATGCAAGACTTCTCATATGGACATAATATGTTCTATGCTTCATTGTGTTTATTGGGATATTACAAGAACACTACAAACCTACTAATATGGATTTATTGAATAAAAACGTGTATAATCACTAAAATTAACACAACTAATTGTATATCCTGATGCACAGAAAAAGATTTTTGATTTGGACAAGCCCATCTTAGCACCCCATTGGATGGCTGGCAGGCAACGAATAATGTGTGTCGACCCCAAAATCTTAAGAGTACCGACTTCCATAGTGTGAGCAGAGTTTCAGTAAAAGCAAAATGTTTCAGTAAAACTATCATAACATTTAGTGATACCTATGTACATACGAATAGAATCTACAACTTTGAAATATCCTTTAACTGAAATTCAAGACAAGCCGTTCACTGGCCGCGAGAAACGAGTAAGTACCTAGTGACTCACTACAAGCCCGCTCTGACCAAAATATTATTAATTGGCAATATTTGCAGTCGCAAAACAGTAATGACATCAGGGATTTCGCGAAAAGATTTCATTGCTAGATACCTGTAAATTTCGAGTTATTACTATGCAGTATGCGGTTTTAGATATAAATCCCTCACCCATTTTTTTCTTCACGCACACATATCATATATCTCTTTTCTCATTCTCTTTCTTTAAGTTGTTTCACTCCCATCCAGAACTTCCCGTTGGCTAGCAATTTGTGCAGAGCGCACCGAAGGATTCTCTAGCCGGCAATAACGGTTCAGTTGAAGAGTGGCCAATCTCCTGTAACGCCATTCCGCAGGTAAAGAACTTCGTTTAAAGGGCAGCAGTCAATTCAATAATGGATTAATCTTAATTATTTTAATGCCATCAAGTCTGATCTGTCCAAAAATGATAATGTGTAGATGTTAGCACACTATTCGTTACTATTGTATTTGAAAATACTTTACACATAACATATGAGATGTTATTATAGTAGTATACTGGTGTTGTGCATTCATTAATTAGTTAATTCACTAACTAAACTCCAGCCAGAGGATAAAAAGTGTAAACCTGTGTTCGTTCTGTTTGTTCTCTCGTTTCCTTTGTTATAACTGAATTAATTCCCTATACGGAGTTTTCTGTACGATGTTTACCAATCTATTAACAATAGATAACACTGACTCGTTTTTATTTATATTTATTAATGTTCTTTTTGTATCTGTATTTTTTCATTTTATGTTTTGTGAGGTACAACAGAGTATACTTTCATATGTAAAGGTTAATTTTGTAATATTTTAAATGTATATTGTTATTTGGACAAGTTGTGGCCTTGTGTGCCAAAAATGTTTGTTTAGAGTACTTAGGTTAAGAGCCGATGTAATGACTTATAAATTAAATTGTTATAGGAATATTTTGCTAGCTGAAATACGAGATTATTCTTATAATATACCTGTTTTCTTTTGTTGAAATTACGGTAGTAGTTGTATAAACTTTACCGTGTGAAAAGCCACTGGATTATCTCACGAAGAAATTAACCTATCATGCCAGGTCCAGTCGGAAATAAATTCTAGCAAATGAAAATGAAAATAGACCAATATGAATCATGGTGTATATTAAAGAGAAAACCTAGTATATTTGTAATAAGTGAAATATGTTATTTTTACGTGTTTTAAAATCTTCTATTTATTGCTATTCAATATCAACATCTACTAATGATATTATTAACTATTTGCCTGTGATGACAATTAATGGTTTTGAATGTTTATCGAAAAAATGAGGACAATAAAAAATATAAACAAACAAAACGCAAATCACTGTTTATTAAATTCACTTCAGCGAAGGGAATAATAATTAAGGCTGGTTTGTTGGAGGTGGCGGTTCAAGTTTTTTGGGGACTGCCCCAGGGTCATTGGACTATCCCTTTAAAATATGAGACCTATTCTACTTAATTCGCTTAATTCGCTGAAAGTGCTTATTTTACCGTGAACAGCCTCTAAGGAAATGTCTTGTCAGGAAAACAAGTGGTTATATTAAAAGGAAATCTGCTGGTGTTGACGTACAGTATTTGAGTGTAGCCTGCGCGTAAATATTTTTCGCGTAAACTAGGTATCGCTAGAAATCACAGACAAGATGTAAGGGTTAATGACGGTCGCAGAGCCGAGGTCAGAGCGACCTCTGTCCCGGATTCGCCACTCCCACAGTCTCCTCCACCCCCCTCCTCCCCTCAACAACCGTGACACCATATCGTGTCGTCTCCCGTCGCGCCGCACACTGGGCCTCCCGCCGCTTGCTCGTAAAGTCTTGGCGATACAAATATTTTATTTTGACACACCAAATAACTTTTTTTTTCAATATTAGAGTAGGGCCTACTTTATCAAGTTTACTTACATACGTATGTAGAGGAAAGTGCCATAATTATATATTCATGATGGTAACTTCTTGTTTAGTTAAATTAATTTACAGGTAGTTAATTTATAACGAACATTAGCGATAAACACAGACGCTGTCTCATAGTGCTTACTTTGACAAGAAAAGGTAGGAATATACTGTTCGCGACTTCTTGAGCACTTTTGAAAACACTGCTCGGAATCCCTTTTTCTGCCTATTTTGTATTTGCCCCCTAGACGTAAAACTAATTATTGTACAGACCCACGATCACTCTACCCATAAGTCAATCTAGAGAAAATGTGATACTGTTAGGCAAATAAACGTGTTACTAAGACGCCAGTTCTCGTTATGTGTATAAAACTAAACATAAATAAATAAATTTAGTGCCCTTAATTTGGAATATCACATTTTTAAATACGAAATTACGGCATGGAACTACATTGCTTAAGTATATCGTTTCTTATTTTACCAGCAGCATGCCTGTCATGTTTCCGGCCCCGGCCACCGCTATGGCGGGCGGAGAATGGCAGCTGGCCTAAACTGACTTCACGATCCCTCCCATTCCCTTCTGGAGGATCCGGCGACGTCATGCTATTCAATGAACTTTCTGGTTATCTCCTCCTTTGGCGCAGCCCGACAAGTGAAAAAGATTCTGGGTCAGGTTGCCTGCCACTATAAATACCACTGCAACCGGAGGGTCAGCAGTCTGTGACAGCCATTTGGTGAAGTGTAGCGAAGAGTGAACCGACGCCAAGCTATGGTGTAAGAGACTGTGGTGCATGGACGTGTGTGAGGCGGGAGAAGCGAGAGTGCGTGAATGCTACGGAGAGCTAGGTACCCGACGAGTAGAGTGCGAATCTGTAGGGGAGTACTCGAGGCTCCCAAGAACATCTCGGTCAGGAAAAACTGGTGTTGCCCAAATAAGGTGGGACTGAATGGACGATTGATACGGACTTTATTGTAAATACTGAAACTGTAAATATTAAATATATAATTTTAGTTGTAATTCAGTAGGTTTGCGAAAACTGTTACTAATGGCTGGTTCTAAGTGTTTGATTATGTTAATTTATGTGGGGTGATAGCCATAGGTGAGCATGCGATAGACATTTATTGCCGAGATATTAAGTTTGGTGTTATTTTTTATATTGCTTGTAAATACACTAAGAAATTATTATTAACTCTTTTATTTAATTAAGACCTTCGTCCCTTAAAGAACCTGGCTAAGCTCACACACTTTGAAAAATTGCAACAATACGCACAATTATAGCCAGGGAATCTTTTCAAATGTTTATTAAAAAAGCTATTAAATAACTGTCAATCGGTTACAGTAGAAGGACGTGCCGCATACCTTAAGACGGTCACATACATGGCACTTTAACTGTATTGCAGTTACGACAAAGGAAGGAAATTAATGGTACTTACAAGATACCACACATGTTTAAATATTATTTTGGGGCCCTACAACATCGTTATGAACAGCTTTTCCAGAATGCTGTACCTTAGAAAATACTCTCCAAACACGAGCGAAATTACGATAGGAGCCTGTATTGAACTTTGCTACACACTTTTCGACACTAAAATTATAGATTGCCTAGAAGAAAACTGCACGCCAGTTCAGTGTGTGCAGGTAGAGGCTATGATGAGATATGTACCCGGAGTCGCCTTTAAATGCCTACTCCTTGAGTAGGATTTAAGTTCACCATGTTTGAAATATATATTTTTACCATAGCATTGTTTTGCGTCTTACAGATCTACAGATCTTGCTTTCTGCATTATCTGAAGTCTCTATTGTTTGTCTTAAATTATTGATATCACCTCTGTAGCAGCCCTCTAATTCTTTTCGGCAGTTACCACTCAGAAAAAAATATAAAGGAAGTGAAGATGTGTGACAACTTAAATAATTTCGGGAAGCCATTGATTTATTCTGTGCCGTGCAGAGATATCGATACACCGTCTGTAAATTAGACGTGTGAAAATATGTGATCTGTGGGAAAAGTAAAGTGCAGTTCCCCATGAATGGCAGTAAGGGCGGAAGTTAAAAGGCCAGCCTGGGCAGCACGCGAGGGTGGTCGTCGAACCAGCATGCAGATGAAAGGCGCGTCTTCGCAGGAGAAAGTACGAGCAGCTAGCAGAGCGTTCTCAGCAGGCCGCGGCTGTCCGCTGATCGGGAAAGCGGCGGAAACAGAACAGCTGCCCCTGCAGAACATCAGCCGCACATTCCCGCGCAGTAAGGAGAAAATTGACTCTCTAAAAAAATAGTTTCTTCCCACCATGGTGAACTTGGTTCGATTCCTGGCGGGGCCACATGAAATTCGCATTTGGGAAATGTAGTGGATATTGCCGTTGGTCGACGGGTTTTCTCGGGGAACTCCCATTTCCCCCACTCTTGCATTCCACCACTGCTCCATATTCACCTCATTTCACTCTCTCGGGCGTTCAAGACCTCGCTGTCAAGCGCCGACCAAAACAATGTAACTCAACTTACAGATTTCCATTACATAGTGGTAAAATACCGGCAACAATAATCCAGATTACTTCATCAGTTTAAGGACGGTTCATTATTTAAGTACGCATATGGAATTAACGTTACCGTGATAAGTAACATTAATTCCATAAATGTACGTAAATAATTTTATAACTTCATGGAAACTTACCTACTGAAAGTAAAACCACTTGTGTTATTTTACCAATCATTTAAAGCATTGGTTTAAATATATTTATACTTCCAGTAAAAATTTTTATGCTGAGTGAAAACAATACAAATTATTTCAATTTTTAATTTTACTTGAGCTTAAAACTCGAACAAAACCGTCGTTATACGAGCACCTCACTATTACAGCACGGTGCTCTCATGTTATGAGTTCCAAGAAAGATGTATTTACAGACAGCGAACATACATTTTTGGTTTATATTATTTTTGTAAAGAGCTTCTGCCTGGTTACGTGCAGTTTGTGCTTTTTCTTTGTTTAAACATATATAACAAATAAGTGTGAATATCCTAATTATTGCATGAATCATGAATCTTTGGCGGTAAACGACGACAAACGCTTTGAGTTACTTTCACCAAGTTGGTAGCTTAGGGAGAAGATAGCATATTCTCAGTTTACAGAGGCAATTCCTGTGTCCCATTTCTTTTAATTGTGTTTCAGTATTTTTGGGCCAATTTGTGTTCAAGAAAGCCTTAAATGACACTCGGAATGAATGGAACTCTCAGAAATGGTGAACGATGTGATGATGTTGGGTGAAATGGGTGACGTGATTCACACGTGCGGGGGAAAGTGGACTACCCAGAAGGCAACATTCACCATGTTTCCCAAATGTTTCGCACATGTGAGAGCTCCGGTGTGACCCCGCCGGTAATGTAACCCCAGATCTCTTGTGTGTTCTAGCCAAACCGGGCGTAGCGTTATGTTTTGATATGGAGGATGCCCAATGACGTAAGTCTTTTCTCAAACTGGTAATAGGGTGACCTATGGTTTTCTCCCAGGGAAAATATGGAAATTCAAGTTTGAAAATCTTAGAGTTTAAACACTTTAACGTGTTTGTATCTGAGTATTAAACAAGGCAGAAGCAATTAGTAGTGTGCATTATGGCACATTATCGTGTTTTTTACAAGTTACTTTACAAAGCCTTATTCCAACATTATTATTATTATTATTATGAAACCACCACGTTCATCACATACAAGAAGACAGATATAAAGACGTTGACTCTCGAACCATCTGAAAGAATTTAACGGGGAAAGGCGAGGTGATACCGTCATCGCCATCTTCTCGCGTCCTATGCATCTTAAGGCGCCCATCTACTTGGTGCGGGAACTTGGCTGCAGTGTGTTTATAATACACGTTCTTCGTTCTTAAAACAAACTATTTCACCTGTGCACAATCTGTTTGCACACGAAAAAGAAATACCACTTAAGGTTAGGGCAGGGGACAACATTCAGCAGATCAAACTTTCACTCCGCGCTTTTCGGTCTCAAACGTGGAAAACAGCTCCAGGTGGAGTGCCCCTTAACATAAAGAAAAGAGGCTAGTCTGCGTCTTATAGCGTGCCATTGTTATTCATACTACCGCGGTGTCAAGTTTGCAGTAATTTGCCACATGTCTACCCAAGGTAGAGTTTTATTTGCCGATCCAGTTGTCTATATACCTCTTTGTGAAACGTAGCATATGAACGGAAAAACTGGCGTTGATGTAGAAGAGTTGTTTCGTCGGGGCCAGTCGCTGCGGCAGCCCTGTGACGTGGTCGCGTGTGGCCGCTGCCGCGGGAGACTTGTGAGTTATAGGCCGCAGATCGGCTTCCCACCAACTGTCCTATCCACGTGGTGATCTATAGGCCGGCAGAAAGCAAACCCGCTAACGACACCATTTTTAAATGATTGTCGTACAATAGCACGCTGCCTTCAACAATTTTCCCTGTCATAGTTACTACAGACTTTTCGCGATCACCTGACCCGAGCAGTTTTAAAACCTTTCAGAGGCACTACATACATAAATAACCAACATTTCAGTCGCTATTGATTTAACACTGATGTGTGATCGAAGTGTTTCAATCAAGTAATTTTTTAGGATGCGCTGTTCTTGTGTTCGGTCCTCGCCTTGAAACTAGTAAACAATATGCTGCGTGCTCGCTGATATTGCCATTGAGCGTTCATGTCAAACAAGTGTATGAAATTCTACAAACCAAATCTCCTTCCTAAATTAACACAATCCGTCTTTGATCAATCTTTATATTTCGATGGTATGCCAGGATCGCCTTGAATGTAGGCTACCGCCTACAACAGTAAAATAAATCATTAACTCTCCTTCTTCTAGGCATTCCCAGCCTTTATTTGCCAATTTTTTGTTAAACGTTCTGCGTTCGCGCACTCTTACTTATAACATATCACTTTTAAAAATTATCTCTCTTTTTGAAACAGAACAAGTTGCAATAAGTAATAGATTACAAAGTTCCCACATATAAGTTGGTCCACCCACATTTGTCTCTCATCCATTAAACGAGGTTATGTTTGGTCGATACCAAAACATCATACGGAAGGCTGTTTACAAGGTATCCTGATCCATTTCAAATTTAACAGTATTGAATCTATGATTTTGGAACTTGGGAATGCATGTGAGGGTATTAATTACAATTTCGCCTTTCAAAGAAACCACTTTATATATAAATAAATAAATAAATATATATTTATATATAAATAAATATATATATATATGTGTGTGTGTGTGTGTGAGTACACGCATATATTTATATGCTTATATATTAGCAGAATGAGACAGCGCATATTTACAAAAACTCAAACAAAGCCAGTAAATAGTTCTGATGTAAAATAAATTAGAACTACTTACTTCAGTCAGAATTTTTTAGGTTTTCTTCATTATTTATAATTTACATATTGCGTTCAGAATGTCCTTCATATGGAAAGTCACACTTAATTAAATACTCCGAGATGACTATTATTTGTAATCCCTGGTATGACAAGAGCTAATGAGAAATAACAATTCATAAATTTCCAATTAACCATTATGAAAGCACTAGCAAGGACATAACCTAAAGATTCTTTTTTTTAAATGTTAACTGAAGACCATAAAATGGTAAAACCAATATTTAGATATAGTAAGTGCCAAATTAAAATATATTTCCCAGAACTGTTTAATTTTCTTATGCAACACAGAGGGGATGCAGGGGTGTTAGTGGTTTGACTACTCGTCTCCTTCTAAGGCGACTCGGGTTTGATTCTCGGCGGGGTTGCCCCCAGATTTTTGCATGTGGGAATCGTTCCGGACGATATCGCTGGTTGGGGGTTTTTCTCGGGGATCTCCCGTTTCCCCCTCCCCTGCATTCCGGTGCTGCACCATACTCATCTCACTTCACCCTCATCAGCTCTCAAGACCTCACTCACTTTTATGCAACAGGATTTGTAACGGGATAACAAAATGGTTTGTAGTGTGCAACTGTGGTAAAATAGTAATAGTGCGTGGGTGGGTAACGCATCCCGAGTAACGTCTCTCGGGGTTAACCCATAGGCGCTCTGAAGATGGGGTAGCGATAGAGTGTGAGGGCGGTGGAGTGCCCGAGAAAATCCCCAGCTAACGGCAACGTTGCCACGTTTGCCTTATCTTGTCGTGATCGTGGTGGAAGTAGAATCCGGACTGCCTTTGTAACAAACAAGAAGTTACTGATAACTAATTAGCCTACTTTCCTCTACATAGATGCAAATACATATTAGTGAAGTTCTTGAAAGCTTAGAAGGCAGGTGGTCGTTGACCGTCTATATGGAAAAATGTTCAGTTTACTCACCTGACACTAGTATGCAAAAACTTGGCAAAGAAGGATCTCTGAATGCATAGTGATTAATTGGTCTTCAAGATATGGCATAAAATCTTAATTGATCATGTGACGATCTTCATAAATGGAAGGCAAAAAGTTTATACATTAGCACATTCGATTATTGTCATAGATACAATATACAAAGTTAAATTTGAATCTGTTACAAAGTTTTGTATATATGGCACACTAGGATTGTATACGCACCATTCAGAAAATAATGGACTTACATAATTAGAACATATAAATTAATACAGCCTACCACAATAAAACTTCTTCGCCAAATTTGAAAGACATAGGTAGATTGTTTCCCGATATACGGCATAAAAACTATATTATTTAATGGGGGGATATCTTACAAAATGACAGAGAAACGAGGCTTTGCACAGACAATTTTGATGGATATAACTGATAGTCTCAGCATACAAAATTAAGCTTAAATTTGTCTTGCAGTTTCCCAGATAAAAAAATTTGGAGCTAAAATGTTGATATGGCAACCATTTTGAAAATATGTGTCAACCCTCACAAAATTGATCAGTTTACATAGCCTGCTATAGTGCTAATTGTTAACCAAATTTGGTACAAATTGTTTGTTTTTTCGGAAATCGCATAATACTAATTGGTCAAGTGATACCATTTTACAAAATGGCGGACAAAAACGATTTTGTGTAAATACATTTGATTGTTTAATATATTAAGCCATCCTAGAAAGTTTCTTTGGAATCAATTACACGGTTTCGACGATATAAAATACAAAACTAAAATTGCTGTATGGACGCTATTTTGAAAACAAGTGCCTGGCATGCCTTAATCATATCAGGTGCCATTACCTACCGCAGTACTTCTTGTTTGCCATATTTGGTAGGAATCGGCCAATTGTTTCCCAAGATATGACAAAAAAATTTTATTTGTTCGTGTGGCACTATCTTACAAAATGGAGGACAAAAGAGGGTCCATGTAGATATATTTGATGTTTGTTATATATACACCCAGCATAAAAAGAAGAGTTGCAATTAGTTAAATATTTTCGAATATATAGTTTACTGTGCTAAAATAGCTATATGGCTGCCATTTTGAAAAATTTGTTATACTTGAAACATATTTGTACATATCAACTGCGTCAGTACTACTTGACTGCCAAATTTGGTAGGAATCTGTCAATTGTTTCCCGAGAAATTACACAAAAACTTTATTAATAATAGTGACGTAATATTACAAAATGGCGGACAAAAATGGATTTTTTTGTTTATTTTATGCTTGTAATAGATAATCTAAACGTACAAAATTGAGTTGAAATTTTAAAATTGTATGGTATACCAAATATACCTAAAATATTTGTATGGCCACCATTTTGAAAATAAGTGCCTAATAAAGTTTAATTACTCATATTTGCCTGGCCTGTCACAGTATTTCCTACATACCAAATTTGGCGAAAATAGGTTGAGTAGTTTTCGAGATATAATGTAAAATATTTGTTATTTTTACATGCGGTGCTAGCTTTCAAAATCGCGGACAAAAGCGGTTGTTGTTTGGTTTATGATGCTTGTAATAGATACTGTTAGTGTACAGAATGTGGTTTAAATTGGTCAAACGATATGGTAGTAATACCAAATAAACCTAAAATATTTGTATGCCCACCATTATGAAAATAAGTGTCTAATTAAATTCAATTATTTACATTTACCTGGCCAACCATAGTATTATTTACGTACCAAATTTGGCGAAAATGGGTGCAGTAGTTTTCTTTATATAAAATAAAAGCTTTATTTTTCATGTGGAGCTATCTTCCAAATGGCGGAACACGTACAATATTCATCTCTGAACTTAATACTTACAACTTGCGCTGTCAGCATTCACAATTTGGTTAAAACCGGTTGAATGGTTTCCAAGATATCACATATCGCTCTAAATTTTTAAATAGCCGCCATTTTGAAAGTAAGTGCGTCGTTGAAAACTAAAAAAGTCAGGTTTCCTTACTTAGATCTTTATGTATACCGAGTTTGATGAAATTCGGCTCACGCATTCAAATATTGAAGAAACGGGACACATACACACGCCCAGACACAGTCACACACAGACACACAGACAGGAAAGTGATCTCATAAGCCTTTCTTTCCTTCGGAACCTAGGCAAAAAACGGCGAACTGTAGTGTTTTTGTGTGTTGAAGATAAGGCGGTGCTAAGTGTTAGTGTTGGGGAGAGGCGGGCAAGGATAACCGGGTGAGTGCACGAGCAGGAAGTAGCGCTCGCAGGGGTGGGCGAGGCGAATGAGATCAGGTTGGGGCAGTCGGCGTTCCCACGACCCCGGGCGCGGGCGACACCTTATGACCACACCCCCGGTCTGGAGAGTGAAAGTAGCGACCATCACGACCGCGCTAATACATACACACTGGCTAAGCGGGGCGCACACAAACCATGTGGAGCGCGCGCTGGAGTGGGCGTCAGTTCCCATGCGCCAAGTGCGCGGCGCACAGACGTGCGGATAAACCTGTTCCTCCGCCGCTCGCTCACGTCTCTGTTTTTTCTCCCGCGCCTCTACCTAGCCCGCTGCCCTGCCTCCTACTGCTGCTTACACGATAAGTGACAGATTTTCATATCTACCTCTTGGCAAAGCACTGATAAACTTACCGCCACGCTCCCATCAAATCAGCAATGGTGCTTGAAAAAGGCAGCTGCCTATTACGACACCGGCTGATCAAAAGGTTAGCGTTTTACATGACAAATGATTTTACTGAGTGAAGAGATTTGGGCGGTTCATAACATCAAGGTCTTGAGAGCCGATGGAGATGAAGCGAGATGAGCATGGAGCAGCCCTGGAATGAAACGGCGGGGGAAACGGGAGGTCCCCGGGAAAACCCGCCGACCAGCGGCATCGTCCCACATGCAAAAGTCCCAAAGTGACCCCACCACACAGTGGGGCAGGCGGCACAAATATGTGGCCAAAACCCCTAACCAATGGGTTTGGTAAATGTTTTGCACTTACACCTTATATTATGTTGTAAATACAATAACTAAACCAGCATAAAGCCCTAATACATTTTAATAATAAATTTTTTTAAATTGTAACAATATCTATATTCCACAAGATAAACTGAGGAATTCCAAATAATTAAAAAATAATGTCTTCGTAACAAATGGCGGTTTATTTTAATTTATTGAAGGAAGCATTATGCAAATATATGTAAATTATACAAATGAGCTGTTACAATATAAAACAATAGACAAAATTAGAGAAATCAAAAACATAAGTATAAGTAATATTAACACGTACGCGTGATTGAAAAATGTTTTTAACAATTTAATACATTCTCAAAACATAAATATTTGTCAACAATACAAAGAAAATTACAAGACAGAGGAAAAATCTTTAAATAAGGCAAACCTTATAATAATTAAAATGTTATATTTACAGTTCATCTCTCACACTATCCTCGTCAGTAGACTCTTCGTCACTGCTACTACAGTTACGAAGGCTAATACTCGGATCCTCAAGCAAGGCAAGGACTTGTTCCAGCAATGATGAATTGTGTTTGCGTGGGGGAGTTCTAATTGATGACAATTTGTGTCTGAAGAAATTAACAAATTGGGTAAAAGGTCTGTATTTGTTGCACGTCTGCTAAATTTTCTGCATCTTCTTTCTCTGTATCTTCTAAAATCTTTAGTCCGACATTCTTGAGCTTCCTCGCTGAGCATGCCTATTGGTAGTATAGCACATTTGATAATGTTACCTCCATGAATAAGGACCTTATGAACTACATACAAATGTGCCGTTTCCAGAGCATATGTCTTGAATGCCTCAGCGCTTACACATCTCTATCAATTATTCATTGATTCCTGTGATGGCTGCCTACTTCGTGTGGTCCTCGACGAAACAACGAGCAAGGACACGGGACAAGCAATGACGGGAACACCGTCATTGCTTGTCCCGTGTCCTTGCACAACTTGGACGACAAATAATCAAGTTTCCTTTCTAAAATTGATTTTATTTCATTTTTTTGCAGGCTTCCACTAACAATTTTTAAAATCTTAATTGATTTTCCAAATTTTGGCCCCCGCCTTTAACTCACATGAAGAAACCCTTTCGAAAACCTAATATATGCCTGCAGAGTTGATAGACCGTATTCAAGTGCATTGTTATCCACATCTAAGTCTTTAATTGCACTTACGTTGTTCATTTGTCTTTGAAGAACTTCGCATAGGTTACAGCGCTGAGAAGAACTTATTAGTTACTGCCGAGCTTACCTTGCCGTCAATCATTGTCATCAGTAGATGATATTTAATAGTAGCATGTTTTAAACCTTGAGAACTAATATTTTATAAAATAAGATTATTAATTTGTGATGTGACATACTAATGCTCTGATTTTATTACTTCTTTGATTCCTTCTTAAATTCAATTTTCAAAGGGCGACAAAATTGTGTAGATGAAGGTCGAGGGTTCTGCAACACAATTATCTTTCACCCGTTGCTTTCACAATTAAAAAAAAACTGAATTGGTACAATAATTGTCATTATTACATCACTGTCTTGAAAATTCCCAGCATCACTTTTGTGCTTCCACATTGTTTGGCAAACTTCCATCAACCGCCCACTTTGATATTAGTGTAAGCTTAGGAAGCATTTCTTCAGACACGCTAGTAATGCCATCAGTAATAAGTGATAAAATCCGTGAAGTTGTTATGTCCAACAAGGATTCCAGTCTTACCTTGGGTTTTTGATCTGTGACTTCTATGTCTTCTTTCAGTGGATATATTTTACATGTTTCACCTTGAATCTGTTTATATGAAGGGTACAAATTAATTCCCCTTTCCAAGGCCTGGGATCTCATTAACTTATAGGACGTCCGTGAAAGATATGCATCTATCATTAAAGCCAATGCTTCTTCAGGAGTATATGGTAGGATACATTGAGGTTTTTGGGATAAATTAAAAAAACCTGTTAATTTTTGACGCTCTTGTTGGAGTTGTGTGAAGAGCCTCCTTCTAAATATTGGCTTCGTCACGCATACCCTCGGATCTTAACTTTAACTCAGCTGAATACGTTTGTTCAGAGGTTGATGTTGACGCCCTAAGTTCTTCTGTTTTTCGCATCTTTGAACGCTCAGAAGACATTTCAAAATCTTTCTAGGGCCGACCACCTAAAAAAACCTTGTAAGGTGTATTCTACATATTTAGGTAAATATTGACTAACCTGTATAATAAACGCTGGCTCACTAAACTATATTAAAACATTACCGCCATCAGAAATATACCGACATTTACTATAAATAAATGCATATTTTTATTACATGCTTTTATTTTATTCATTTGAGTCACACAAAATATGTATAACAACACCAAATTTATAACTCAGGTGTAAAATAGCCTTCTCCGTTAAATTACATAGACTACAAAATAAATTTTTTCTAAGGGATTAGTTCATTATCTCATTAAGAAATTACAATTTAAAAAATGATGCACTAAAAATTGTTAAAAATAATAACAATGGAAATAATAATTTGTATTTTTACCTACCTAAATTGCCCATTACGGATATATTCTCGCTCTTTAACCACTCTTTATGTTCCATCAGAAATTTTTCTTAGTTTCATTTGTGGTGTTACCAAAAAAACTTTAACTGTAGAACAAATTTTTCGGACCTTTTGTTTGTATATTACATTCTTGCCCAGTCACATCATATATACGTTTACAAACATACGAGACACGTTCCTTCCACTGGAAATCATTTTTTATTAAGTAAATAATAAATATCCAAATATTTAACCTAACCCGCATGCTGCACTGTTACAGAGTTGTACGAGTACACTACCTGCTTGTCGGTTTTTCACCGTCATATTAAAGCCGTATTTCTTTAAAAGAAATTCCGGGGGGTATTTAATAAATTGAGGGGATGGAGGTGTTGCGAAAAATTATTACCTTGGCTACATTCAGATGAATGACCATTGTACATTAAAAATAAAATGTAAGATGAAATACCTGTGGAGTTACTTCAGATCTGCTTCAAATTAGCTTGGTCTATGCCATGTAAATACTGGCAGTGAGTGTTAACATCTAACTCTCCCATCTGCGGAATATGATGAAATAATTCAGATGTTAACATACTCTGCCAGTATTTGCCTGGCAAAGGCGAAAATTATTTGCAAGCAAATCTGAAGTATTTTTAACGTTTGGCCTCCAACATGAACGACAACGTATCACCAATAAAATATACCTATTCTTCAGTCAGCTAATGGTTATGATGAACAGGAAAATACTAGAGTAAAAATGCTAACTACCAATATCAACAGCCACTGTTGAAAAGTCGTTTAGTACATACTACAAACTTGGAACGTATATAAGTGAGAGCAAGAGTGTAATAAGTCACTTCGCTCCGTGTCATAACCGGAGATAGTTTACTGAGTTCGTTACATTACATTTCTGTAAGGGGCTGCGGTGACTGAGCGGTTAGATGCTCACCTCTCACCACGACGAACAGGGTTAAATCCCCGGCTGGATCACTCCCGGATTTTTGCGAGTGGGAATCGTGCCGCACGATGCCGTTGGTCGTCAGGTTTTCTCGGGGATCTCCCGTTTCCCCCCACCTTTGCATTCCAGCAATGGTCGATTCTCACTTCATTTTACCCTCACCGGCTCTCAAGACTTCGTTAAGAGCCGCCCAAATCTCTGAACTCATTTCTAGAGTAAAAGTTTGGTGTACGTACGTAATACGTAATCGTGCTCCGTTTTAATCTAGATTCGCGACGCGGTTACGGGACAGGCCTCGGCCCGCGTGTGTATACGCACCTCAAAAGGTTCGCACACTCTAGTCAGAAAATCGTTCCCCTAAATAATGCATTAAGATGTTTCCATCAAAATATTTATAAACATCCATATTCGTCAATTTTGTGATTGGCTCATCCCTTATGCCCGTTTTCACAGAACGCATTTACTTTCTAGTATTTTAATAGTTACATTCATAATGGAAACAACCTTAAAAAAGAAGGGCTTATTGTGGATTCCGTAGTACACTTAGAAGATTAAGTTCCTATTAAAGGGTTGTACAAGAGCCTGAATTATTTTTTAGGCAAGTTAAAAATACTGTACAATATTGTTTTGCTACAGTAATAAAATTTTCATGATAATAATAATAACAAACCAGTTAAAAAATATTATTGCTGCGTTTTTTTAATTGAAGGGATTTTAACACATCATCTTGTGATACATGACATATTTAGGAAATATTCAAACACGTCATACATGGGGTGATTTGTCATACATGGGGTGATTTTTCAAAGGTTTGTTTAAAAAAAGTGTGAAGAAGCCGCGAATAGGCTATACAAATGGTTGTTTTGCTTTTGTACTCTTAGGTGTCGTCTACCCAAGTTAAGCGTAAAAATGGGAATCCAAGGCGACTGGGTGGAATAATTCTGTTGTGATGGTTTGACGCTGCTTTCTCTAGTACGTAGACCAACAACTTGAAATTGACCGAGGATCGATTCAGATAATCGAGCCTGGTGCGCTAGTCAAGCAACTACCGTGGCTCCAGAAGTGTTCCTATCGTTCTTGGACATTCTGTTGGACGGGTTTAAGTTTCAAACTCAGTTAAATCGACATTCGTTCTTCGTCACGAACTGTTTATTTATGTGAACCACAGTAAGATCAATATTGTAACTACTGGCTTAGTCAGGTAGCGTGGTGATCACCCTCAGGAAGGGTCATTGTGACTGCAGGATTCAAGTCTCCAAGTACACGTGGTAATCGAGCTCCAACATACTCCCTTGCTCTCAGTGTCTCTCTCTATCGCATCACAGCAGCGAACCCTTCCCAAACGTACAACCCCCCTCCCCAACCCCAGCTCCCCCTTCTGCTAAATCCCCTTCCCAGACGCAATCAATGGAATCTCGCCCGCGCAATTCCGCATGTACNGGGCTTTCCGGGGGTTGCGGGATCCCTCCAGGCGACCCCGAGGGGTGGCGGGGGATGGTTGGTAGGTCGATGTCGCTGGGGATTAAAATATTTCTATTCCACCCTCCCGAACCGCTGTGCGGTCTGCGACTCGTACCCGCAACCCTTGTTCTTCGAGCTAACCCCTTTTCGCGAACTCGCGACGCAAGAGCGGAGCATGTGGCAGTATTTCCACTCCTGAAATACGCCTCGACAAGTGAGCATCGACTTACTACAAACCGCGGCGGCCTTGTGGCTGCCACGTGGTATCACGAACAAATTTTCGTCTGCGGAGAACGTGGCAGATGTTGTCGTTAGCAGGCGGGTTTTCTCTGAGTGATTTATACCCACCCTTGCGTTCCATTACCTCTAGGGTCTCATTGCATGCCACATTTTACAGACTACTGGTGCCTTCCCTGTCACGCTCGATCGACGGATAAATAAAGCGACCTTGTCTATAACAATACTCATTTTGCATATGGTGGGAGGATACACAGTGGATATAACAGTAGACCTTAAATAGAGCGTTCCAAAGAGCTCAATTTACTTCAAGCAGCCTGCATGCATTGTAATGGACACGCAATTTTTTCCGAAAAGAGTTTATGTCCAGTTGTATTTCAAAACACTTAAGCTCAGATCCACTTTCGTGGTTGGATGGTTGTAGTTGGTGCCTGCCCGCCAATCATAGACGTTCAGTACCGAAGTAATCTATCTCTGATCGGCCGAATAACGGAAAATACTTCCACGCAGACTATACTTCAATATCCTATGTGCACACCTGCTCTTTTCCTTCCGTTACCGGCCGCATATATTTGTGAAAAAAAAAATGTTCTTAAGTATAATTGATACAGCAGGACACTGTATTCAGATTAAAAATGCTACTGCTACAACAGAACCAGATGAGCAGTGTTTGAGTAGTTCCCGCAACAAGTATAATTGCAGTGCGCAAACAGTAGATCGTAAGGCTAGTACTGGTGGCTGCTGTCCTGAACGTAGATTGCAGAACTGGAGTGTTGTAATTTGCTGGTGTGTGTACGGCGAGTAGAGCGCCATATGACGAGGAGCTGCGCAAGACGGCCGGAGCTCGCGGCTCGCTGCAGACGAGACTAGAGACTTGTCCTTGTGTCAATTAGCACTGCTCAGTTCCAGCACACAGGGGGCTTTGTTGTGGCTGGTGTTTGCCGCCCAGGTTCACACCGGTGTCTTCCGTGGCAGTCACGGCGTCTCGACCGCAGCCCTCTGCCCTTTCCTTAGCAGCGCTCAAACCGACCGAGCGGCATTTCTCTTCGTAGTAACTTGGACTGCCCGTCAACCTGGAGCTCTGTTCCGCGTTTGAGGTAGAGAAGCGCGGGAGCGATAAGAGTGACACTGCCACGCGCATCAAGTGCGCCATCGCAGCTACGCACAAGCCTCTGAACTGCCACGCATCGTTCTCGTCGTGCTTTGTAGCCTACACCTTTGGTACTTTATGCTGCAACCCTGTCATTTTACTGGCGGAAAGACTGTAGCAAGGTTCAATGCAGACCCATCGAGTACTTCTGTATGAATCTGACCCGAATATTTTTAATACAGCATTTTGAAAATGCCTTTTTTTAATCTATGCTGGAATGCTCAGAATCGGTGTTGCTAATGTACTTAATTTCTTGAAAGTAATTGATAGACACAGTCGAAAGTGTGAATATTTTGAAGATTAGCACTTTTAGCGCACGTTTAATAATTTCGGCAAAAAAACCCCTGGGTTTCACACATTTTGTAANCGATAGACACAGTCGAAAGTGTGTGTTATTTTGAAGATTAGCACTTTTAGCGCACGTTTAATAATTTCGGCAAAAAAACCCCTGGGTTTCACACATTTTGTAACGCAATTCAAGCGCCATTAAAATAGGCCCCTTTAAGGGATTTAACATAAAATCGTAATCTTTGACTTTCAAGTCACTTGGTTTTAAAGTCATTTGACATAAATTAATTTTTCCTGCAAACTCACTTCGCCTGAAATAAATTTGGTGTGATAATCTCTTAGCTTAGAACAATCTGGCCTAAAAGTCATTCCTCTTAAAAGCTATTGAATCTCAACGACATTTTAGCTAAATCGTTTAGCATAAAATTAATTTCGTTTGGCTACAATCACTTAACATTACATACACTTTTGCCTAAATGCTTATGATCTAAAATCATTAATTTGGCTTTAATATAAATTATCTCGTGTATCTAAAGCCATTTTTTTTTCTGGAATTCACTTGGCCTAGAAGTTTTTGGTCAAAGATAGTATTCATCTAAAATTCGTTTGGCCTAATCTTGGCCGAAATTAATTTGACCTTTACGTTGTTTTAAAATTCCATTTAGTATAAAAGTAATTTAACCGAAAAGTAATTTGTACTGAAATAATTTAAATTTAAAGCAATTTACTTAAAAGTTTGAACTAAAAATTATTTCACCTAAAAATGATTACGCCTAAAACCATTTTAGGCCAAATGACTTTCAGGCGAAATGGTGTCTACACCTCACTTGGCAAAAATACACCCGTTAATACACCTGGAAAGCTGAGTATCTCACGACATCGAGTTCTATCCTATGACATTTAAACAACTTACAACCTCTTGGTCTTATACTTTTCTATTTTTACGTAGCGCTCTTGGCCATCAGGCCATCCCGCGCTACAACCGCCCAATCGGCGGGGAAGAGGGATCACGCCCTCTAATCACAGGTGTCCCAGCTAGCCACCTGAAGTAACCAGATCCAAAACCCCAACTTGATTGTCTAGTATGACCAAGAGACGCCCTACCACATGGACTGAGACCCTCGTCTCGTACTAAGTTATCAAGCGTGTGGTCTTGCCTGGGTTCTATCCATACCTCTAGTGTCTTACCAGGACACAACCGGAGCGGGTTGCCGCTCACCGCCCGGTCTTTCTTTGAGAGGGGGAATCTCCCCAGACCTACTCCAGCATACGGAGTTAACCACTGCCAGTACGAGTCCAAACTCTATTGATCGGTACACCAGAGAGAACCTCTGGTGGGGCCAACTCGATCAGCCCGTGCTCCCACTTATTTGCCATGACCCAAAGGGTTTTCAATGCCCAACCGCCCCACCAGCCACACCGGGAACCAAAATAAACCGATTACATTTCAGAAATGTATTATTCGTAAACCGCATCTTGCCGAACCATCAAGTTTAACTTTTCAGAAATTTTGTAAACAGGGTTGCATTCGCATTTAAAACATTAAAACAAAGCCAGATTACTTTTGTGTCTCGTACAAATCTTTAAACCTGTTCCCCTTTTTGAGATATGGTATGCGATGTGCCCAGTACTATAGAAGAAACTAACAAGAATAATCTGTTTCCTCTACTTGCGTGGTCTAGCTTAATACTTCATAGCCTGGTCTATGTTTAATATAGTAATCTTATACAGAAGACTGTCTTTATTTTAAAATTTCACATATTTCTTTTATGGAATCTTGTTCAGTTTTTCATTTGACATTTACAGTGTGAAAGCTGTTTTGCGAAAAATAAACTTCTCTTAGCCACCAGACTATCTACCTATTGGACGCACATATGGGCATGGATGTAATGACATTTTTTTTTATGTAAAGGTGGATTTCAGTGGCAGTGTTTCACATGTTATCAGAATGTCTGCGTTATATGCAAACCCATATTACAAGCTATGTTTGGTTGTGCCCAGTAGCTGCCGGGAAGTAAGTATCTGTGCCATGAGAATGTTACAATTTCCCTTGATTACTTTGTTTCCTCTGCAGATTTGCCAATACATCCCTGAAAAATCTTCTTTACGTAATATGATTTATAAACCTTAACATCAAACGATTATATTTTAAGAGACGTGAGCAACTGGTATCAATAAACGAAGAAACCATTCAAAACGTTTCCATTTTACATCTAAAACGCCTCCAAGTTATCCGCGGTATTTAGTGACTATTTTTTTACTGCCTTCATTCTACAAATGGCTGAGAAACCATTACTCAGACAACTAAAGGCGGAAGTGCTATGATTTGCTGTTGGTGTCATCTGCTTACTTACTGGTTATGATAAAGAAACAAGTTCTTTGCCAGCTTGAGTACAGAAAGCGTAAAAACATTTATTATTTGCAACCCCAACAACCACAAATAAATGTGGGAATAATAGGGTTAAAAGATGAATTAAATTAAATATTGGCTATCGTGACTTTAAAGGGCGACGAGGTTTTATGGTAGAAATTTGTGTCGCTTTGGACTTCGTGCACATTTGAGTTTGGTGATCAAAGATATGGAACGTCATATATACACTGTAAAAAAATTGTAATTTTTACTGAGCAATCGTTTTAAATTTACAAACTCTTGTAACAGTTTAAAGATTTCCCTTGTAAAACTACTCGTTTGTAAAACTAAACGGGCCATCTTTGAAATAAAACTCAAGAAAGGTTTGTACTGTACTGACCCTCCACGAACTTCAGTAAATTGGCGGACACTAAACAACGCAAAACCGTATATAGTTGTTTGTGCAAAACGTTTGGGTGATGTAAAGTGTAGTTGCATGCAAAAAGAAATGGATTACAAGTTTGAATAACGTAAAACACTTCAAACAATTCAAACAATCATAATAAAACGACAATTTCAATAAAACGTGATCGTATTACTCATTAACTGTTGATGCTTCCTAGCTACACATAACTCTAAAATCGGCTCTCAAGACCTCGTTGTTAAAAGCCGTCCAAATTTCTCAATTCAACAAGAGAACCCTTAAAATGAAATAAATGTATTCTTCTTTATTAAATAACTTCCTTAATATTTGGGAAGTACTTGCAGTTATATTTACTATAGAAATAAGAGCAAAGTTCGTAAGTCAAGTTGGTATTGTGGTTAAGGGCGCGGGCTTATAATACAAAGGGTTTGGGTTGTAGTCCACGTGCTGGAAGAATGTTTTTTTTTCCTTCGTAAATTATATTAAATAACATTTAGAATTTTTTTTTTTTTAGTTATTCTCTGTTATTAATTTATTAAATTTGTTTTCTAGAAGAAAAAAATTATTTTATGTGCACTTAATTTTTTAATAATGTAAATTGTAATACAAGGCTCTCATTTGTAATATTACAAACATAAGTTTTGCATATTTTACAAGAAAACTGTTTGTAGTTTTACAAAGGATTTTCTTGGCAACTGGGTTTCCAAGGATTTTTCTTGTAAAAGCACAACACATTTACTATAGTGAAGAGAGAGCAGTAGCACTGTTACGATTCACTGACCACTGGGCGCTGAGCCTCGCAGTGTACAGCTCTGGTCAAGTATAACCTTCCTGCGCAAAATGTAGACAATTGTCTACAATTAGCACGAAAGGGTTCTAGTTCTCCACTGCTCTTTGATGATTCGGAAATGAACTTGGAACGTCCTAGGATGTTGTTCACATAACGGAAACTAAATACAGCTTTATTATTATTCATTTTGTGCGTAGAAAAAAAAAGGTAATTCTATCGACGAGGAGTTAGGAAGGCGCGTATTACCGAATTGTGCTGGTATTTGACTGAAACGAGTAGACGCACCCCCACAGCAGTCAAGATCGAATTCGCGACCTCCTGAATACTATCGATTGATCAAATACGCTTGAATACACAAGTCAGCCTTCCGTGCTCATGATACGATAGAAGACGCTCTGTAACAAACAGCCTTATGTTTTAAAACAATTGAGTTGTTAGATGTGTCTTGTGAACTTGAGGCCATACGAAACTTCAATTTAACATATTTATTCAGCCAGTTCTGTTCGATTCTCTGCAAGGCAACAGTTGAGTTTCATCATGTGGGAAACACGACGGACGTTGCCGTTGACCGGTGATTATTCTCGGGTTACTCACATATTTTTCGCTCCTGCGTTCCGTCTCTGCTCCCTTTAGGATGAGCTGTTACCACCAGCCTAGAGTCCACCCTTCATACTGTTTCAACCCATAAAGCAATTTAATTGGTAAAAGAATCTTGACTCAGTTACTCATGATCATGAATATTCCAAGATAATTTTTCTACTGGAGCAGGTGGTAGCGTACTGAGCCACGTGAGTTACAGCGACGCTTGAGGCAGAGTCGTCGGGCTGACATAGGACGAGAGGGAAGCCACTCTCGCGAAATGAAATGTAAATTCGAAACGACTATGCAGCGAGAAAACCCTCAACCTTACTCGCCCGCTAATTCCCACTGCATCCCGACCCCCCTCCATCCCTTAACACGAGGCTCGTTCTTTCTCCGCTCACGACATTGACTGCGCGATTTCTGATGCTTGCTTGCCCTTCAATAGATGCTTCGCCTTTGACTCAGCATGTTTGTATGTCAACCAACTGTGTATTCTTCCATACCCACCCAAACAAGTTTCCATTCTGAAGTTGTTAAACATTTACGCATTTTCTAGAGAAGCTAGAAGCGAGACGCCAACATCCATCACTGAGGAACACCAGCTCTGATGCCGAGTGAGGTGGCACAGTGGGTAACTACTGGACTCGCATTTGGCAGAACACGAATTCTATTCCCGCCGTTCTGAATTAGTTTTCCCCAGTTTTCCTGAAGTCACTCCAGGTGAATGCTGTGATGGTTCATTTCTACAGGCAATGGCCAATTCCATGCCCATTCCTGCGTGTCTGAGCAACCTGCTCCTCCTCTAATAACCTCACTGTTGACAAATCGTTAGGCCCTGCCTACCTACTAGCACTGTTCGTCTCTATAATAACACTTACCACCATCCAATTGGTCTCCACAATACACCACACACCGATTACTGCTGGGGACACCTGATTTTTACGTAAACAGCTTATGATTGCTTGTATTTTAAAACATATTAGGTCATATACACTTTGGTTATTTTTAATATTACGCGTCCTAGGTGGCTGCCAGGAATCCAGACAGTACTGAACCCTAATCCTGGTTTTTACAATCGTGTAATAAAATGTTTTCTCACAGCGTCTAGAAACCGAAGGTACTCTGCAGACTTACATGGGGTATTTTTAAGTTTAGTGTGCGCGTAAATCCCTTCTTGAAATACGATTGTCCATACTTACACCACACGTTATTGGCCACCGATCAGCCAATGGAGTGTCGGGTTCATTGTAGGATATGGTTAGCCATATATAAAAATCATGTACCAACACTATATTGCTTTTATTCTAGTAGCTATACAGAATTCCATTTTTAGTCCCCAAATTACTAATATTTACAGTATCAGGCTATGAGTGATACTAAATCCTGATAAAATGTAGCGAAACAATGAAAGTTTTATCTTCAAGAGCATGTATGTTAACCTCGCAATGAAAAATATACCAGCAGGTCTGACTACATTAGCAGAAACTTTTCGTTTTAGTTACGTAACTTCTGTTTATAGGTAAGTAATTTCACTATAACACCTTCATAATTCACGAGCTTATAATTACGGTTTACTTTTAATTTTTACTTTGTGTTAGTTGGTAGTTGTAGATACTTGGAAAAAAAGTTAACTCCTTAACCCTTTAACCCATACAGTCATCGTGTACATGATGATACACACTTGCTCACAAATTATACCTATGACCAGTACTGTACACAACGAGGCATCAGCGTCCAGCCTTCATTGTCGCTAATCTGATTTGTTGAATTTTCTGCATTTCTTTCACATGAATGTTCAAAGCCAATATCGTCGGGCACGCAGCACGCTACTCACTGGTTGTGAGAAAAACGCCGAATAAAGTTATCGGGCCGATGGCGATGTTAATTTCGCATATCGTGGAAGAATACACATTGTCCATAGAAGTATATCATAAGCAGGGCTTTCGTAAGTGCTCAGTTTGCCGTNCGTGGAAGAATACACATTGTCCATAGAAGTATATCATAAGCAGGGCTTTCGTAAGTGCTCAGTTCGCCTCGGCGTGTAGCCTACATCCTTCGCGCGCAACAGGTAGACGATTCTGAAAACAGCGTCTCAGTGTGCTGATCTATGTGCACTTTTTTAAAGAGTAATCTATTGTTGGGATACCTGTTTTCGTGAAAAGATTCCACGGCCGCTGTACTCCAAAAAAATCCCAATTCAGATCAACTTTCGTGGTTTAATGATTTCAAATATCACACGCATTACGTGAGTGCCGACGAATCACTAACGTTTATTGTCGTGGTAGCGTATTTATTATTGTCACAAAGAGGTNATCCCAATTCAGATCAACTTTCGTGGTTTAATGATTTCAAATATCACACGCATTACGTGAGTGCCGACGAATCACTAACGTTTATTGTCGTGGTAGCGTATTTATTATTGTCACAAAGAGGTAGGAATATGTATTCTCACAAAGCCGCGAGAACAGCAGCCACAAGAAAATTGCAATAGTACACGTGATGCACAGTACTGAAGTCTAGCCAGCGCGCAAATATTTTCGCAAAAACNCCACAAGAAAATTGCAATAGTACACGTGATGCACAGTACTGAAGTCTAGCCAGCGCGCAAATATTTTCGCAAAAAACAGGTGACTATCTATGAAGCAATACAGTGAAAAGGAGACATACATTGTTTTCATATCCAAGAAGTAGTGGTNAAAAACAGGTGACTATCTATGAAGCAATACAGTGAAAAGGAGACATACATTGTTTTCATATCCAAGAAGTAGTGGTGGTAAATGAAAACGTGAAAATTGCGAACGGCCGATCCGTTTGTTCTTTGTGTTGTCTTGACTGAATCAAAGCCATTCCAGAAATCCCAGCGCTCCTTTACGAGGTTCGTTTACGACGGTGTATGTGCTCTTGTAGCTGGTTGTACGAAGTGGAACACTTGTTTACTAACCTGAGCACGAACCCGTTCGCTTGTCAAACGTAACGGGAGGAAACTATAAATCCAAGTCGTATTTCGTCACACCAGAGTGCGAGAGACAAATCTCGCTCGTCTTGAACATTACGAGGACCTCGGCTGAGTGGTGGAGTGGAATTGAGAGATTTGGGCGGCTCTTAACAGCGGGGTCTTGAGAGCCGATAAGGATTAAGCGAGGTGAGTATGGAGTTGCACCGAAATGAAAGGGCGGGGGATACGGGAGATCCCCGAGAATACTCGCCGACTAGCGGCATCGTCCGGCACGATTACCACATGTGAAAACCAGGGGAGCCTTGGTGGGAGGCGAGTAGTCTAATCACGACACCACCGCGGCCCCTGGTTGAGTGATAGCTGTGGCTATGGTAGTATGACAGTTTCATTGCCTTTGAGGCCCAAATCCACACACCAATTGTTTTATTGTTACCTTACGAACACAGTTAATTATATCAACAACAAACTTTGCAAATAGCGGAACAATTTTCGCATAATTACTCGAATGAAAACAATCCACTTTTTATTGAGTTAGAATAAACTCGTCGGTCCGTAGGCTGACAGCCAGCCAATAAAAAACACATTAGACTGAAGCAAGTGTGTCCGATGTGTTGTGGAGCAATTGGACGGTGCAAGTAGGNCCAGCCAATAAAAAACACATTAGACTGAAGCAAGTGTGTCCGATGTGTTGTGGAGCAATTGGACGGTGCAAGTAGAAGTACAAAGACCAATAGTACTGGTGTTCCTGCAGTGATGAATACAGTTGACTCGCTTCTACCTTGTCTTGAATGTCTAACTATGTACAGTGAGAAAATTATTGAAACAAGACTTCAAGACATATACATACTTATTACAAAGTGGATGCTAGTATAGGTATGNACAGTGAGAAAATTATTGAAACAAGACTTCAAGACATATACATACTTATTACAAAGTGGATGCTAGTATAGGTATGGCCATCAGCGTTGTTTGAGAGAGCACAAAAAGTCGCAAATATATTTCGGGTCAACGTATTTTCCCGGTATATTGTAGCACCTTGATCCTCTTATGTTCGGGTGATGCATTTTCATTGCGGTTTACCTGCTTGCAGGCGAATTAAAGACGAGAATAACAACATGCTCACATGTTCCGACTACAGACGGGCACACAGTACATCAGAAGCTATCGATCTGTGAGCTTCAGCCGCGTGGATATCACGACCAGCCAAGTTGGATTTATATAATTGTTACTATGACATGGCAGTATAGATGTTGTAGTCTGGTTTAGTATCGTAGAAACATAATCATTGCTTTGTACTTTTTCACATATCGGCATTGATTGCCAACTGTAGATATTTCCACTTGTCTCTTAATTCCCCTTCCTCCCCCAGCATTAACTTGTTAAACATTACGGGTTAAAGCAGAACTGTAACGAATTAATAAAGTTTGGGAAACTATTGTTTATTCACTTACATGTAAAAATAATTTGACACGTTTCTTGAGATAGGGATTATGACAAATATTATAATTTAAACCCAAGTTGAAGGGATGGATCTATATGTATGTGTATACATATATACACTGAAGAGCCAAAAAAACTGGTACACCTGCCTAATATCGTGTAGAACCCTCCGATCACGCAGAAGTGCCGCAAGACGACGTGGCATGGACTCGACTAATGTCTGAAGGTATGCAGGAGGCAATTCACACCATTAATCCTGCAGGGCAGTCCACAAATCCAATATGCGCCAATTTGAGAAAGGGTTGCACGTCTGTCACGTTTAATGATTCTCGTCAGTCGTCGTTTGTCCCGTTCGTTCACGATCTTTTTCCGGCCCTAGCGATGTCGAAGATGTGATGTTTTACCGCTAAGGGCTATAAGTGCCATGTGAGCACTTTACCAGCATGCGTTTGATCCAAATGTTATCGCTACCTTGGAGATGTTATGTCCCATCTCTCGTACGCCGACTATAACACCACGTTCAAACTCACTTAAATCTTGATAACTTGCCATTGTAGCAGCAATAACCGATCTATCTGCCGATCGCATCGCGTTACTCTGGTTGGTTCCATACCTCTGTTATTTGCATATGCACGCCTATACCAGTTTTTTTTGGCTCTTCAGCTGTATATACACATACATACACACACTCACTCAAATAAAGTGTTTGATTTTTTTGGAAGTTAGCTTAAAATATACCTATGTTAAATAGTAGGAGGATCTCCCCCCCCCCCCGAACTTAACATCAAATCTCACGGAAATAAGGTAGGAGGGAGGTGGCAGAAGCCAATTTTGCCCCTCAACAAAAATGCTTATCAACAACAGCACTGATATCGAGGTTGTTTCCAGCAAAGTGCGAAGAAGCTGTGAGGCCACAGTCCGGTCTCGTGTGCGAGGCGGGGGCGTGGTTGGTGGAAGGGAAGGGGGTTGGGGCCGCTGGCATGCAGATAGCCGCCGACTCCCCGAGGGCACTGCAGGAAAGGGGGGTCATTGACCTCTCCGCCTCACCTCACTACGGACACCTGCTGCCCTCCTTATCCGGCCTGCGAGCCCGTGCCGCGCGCATCACTATACCTGGCACTCTTCTCATGCACCACCTGCGAGATGTGGCAGTGTAAACAAACCCCCCCCCCCTTCACAAGGCTCTGACGTGTACAATGTCGTGAAGGCGCCAAACATACACTCTACTGCATCTTGACACTGCAAGTATTTTAACACTGTTGCGGCGTCTAGTAGAAATTGTTTATGTCTAATCGGCATTTATCTCTATACGCTTGTATAAGTACACGGATCATCAGTTATTCTTAGCAAAGGTAAACGTAATTCATCTGTATTTACTACGTACTATTAACGTTTATCATATAATATAAATACAAAAATGAAAAATAAGTGAAAATGGATACACACGATGTCACGCGGTGAGTTCCTACACAAGTGACGCACGCGCTAATGCTAAAGTAACACAGGTGTTGAACGTATGTGAAAGGTTGTTTGTTGGTGCTGTTACTGATGTTACAGATAAATAAAACGTGTGTTTCATTTTATGCTCATAGCTTGGTTACAATTAATTCACCGAGCAATTGTGTCTGTTTCACAGTCCACACCAATGCAAATTGGTTCGTAAACCATAGACAACTATGTTTTTAAAAAGTGTTGGTAGATGCTGATTCATACAATGAATACATCATGCTTGTGCGGAGAGTCGTTACTCATATGATGGACTTGGATTGATCACATATACATACATTAAAATAATCAGTGTACAATATTTATGTCAACAAAACAGACGAGGCAGAGAATAATTTGCAAATTCCGACATCGTGCAATAATTATACTTCAAGAGAGGAGACCATAAATGTAGCTGAGAGAACTTTTTGCATGGTTCGGCTGTGCCCTACATAAAATTTCAGTACAACTTAAAAAAAATTTTAATCAAGTAAATTTTACAATTGAATAATAAATACAGATTTTATTTGACATACCCTACGCCTACAAAGAACAATATGGCTACAAGAAACAAAAATATTTGCTTGAAGTGCTAGTGGGCGTAACTGCTGAGCACCTTCGGGTATGTCCGATAAAACCCCGAGTCGAAGGCTTCCGAGCACCTCGGAGTCGAGCCGAAGACTACCGACCTCGTCTTAGCCGATCCTCAGTAGGTGGCTCTCAGCCGCAGCTGCACACTCCCCATTCAAAATACATAATGCCAGTATCCCCATATGTACACTACTCATGTATTTCGTTATATTAACACAATCGATTTTTTTTGCTTTTGAAGTTTTGTTTACCTAATACAATTGGAGCTGCTAAATATTAGTTTGGCCATACAGAAACAAGTATTTTGTTGGCTGAGAAGAACCTTTATCTCGTGGAACAGGGTGGGGGATGCTTTCTCTTAGCCACTGCGCTGTTTGGGAGGGGGCGGGAGGTAAGTCACTGAGGTGCGAGTAGGGAGACGCTTCGTCTCGGACAGGCGCCGTAGCTTCACAAAGGAGCAGTGAAGCCCCATCCAGGCACTACGCCACCACATTTGACAGCTCTTCCCCACCTCCTTAGACGGCCACTGAGAAAGCAACATCCTCACTACACGAGGGCAGGATGTCTGTTCGATTCGCACAGTACCTTGCTGGCCGAGGTTAGTGCTGGCAATCAGCGTGGCACGCACTTCAAGCTCAGGATTACACGTCGCCCCCACTGCTGCTTATTTTGTTGCTACGAAATTTCACTCAGAAAATTCAACAGAAGTGACAACATTAACTGTTACGTTATCGAGGGAAGTAGCAAACAAACTTGCGTATTAGCAATATAATTTTATGTTTTATTACAGTTCTAGTTTTTGCGAAAGTTATTTTGTATAATCAACTATCGTCTTTGAAGCAGGGAAATAAAGAATTTCCATAAACATTCCCAAACAAAAAGATGGTTACTTTTGTTCTAGCAANTCGTCTTTGAAGCAGGGAAATAAAGAATTTCCATAAACATTCCCAAACAAAAAGATGGTTACTTTTGTTCTAGCAACTAAGTTTAACACTAATTTAGATGGTACCAATACCCCACTTAATTCCCGTCCCTATTTAAATAAAAATTTATGTTTATACAGCCATTGTTTTTCTTAGTTTACGAGAGTTATTACAAGAGACAATTTTTTGTTGGGGCCGCGGTGGCTGAGTGATTAGACTGCTCGCTTCCCACAAAGGCGAACCGGGTTCAATCCCCGGCCAGGTCACACCCGAATTTTCACAGGTGGTAATCGTGCTGGACTATGTCACTGGTTGGCGGGTTTTCTTGGGGATATCCCGTTTCCCCCGTTCTTGCATTCCGAGACTGCTCCATTCTCATCTCATTTAACCCTCATGGGTTCTCAAGACATCGTTGTTAATAGCTGCCCAAATCTCTCAACTCAACTCAAAGAGTTATTTGGTCATTTGTTGCTTTCACGGTTATAACCCATTCTTCTGTTCCACTCGACCACGCAGACTTCAGTTACCATAGTGCCAAATGTTTAGTATTGGTTCAGTGTCCTGCAGTACGTGTGAGAGCAACTAACGTCCTATGTCAAGCATAATTTTTTTTTTTTCAATGACTCCTAAGCTGTTAGTGTGCCTTAACGCGAAAGTATACAACAGTATCTGTTTACTGTATTTATGCTGCGTTATTTTTTCTGGGAATTAGTATTAAAAAAGTGACTTCCACCCCAGCCCATTACCTGTTATAGTCCATTATCGGTTACTTCCCACTCTTCTGAAGACGTACTATAGTTCTGCTTCCAGGATATTCCTCCGCCTGATGCAAACAAATCTTAATATAGTCTAGAAAATAACACCAAAAGGATAACGTACCGCATTCGTGCGCTCAGTTTAATAATATGTTGCAAAATAACTATTTATTAGGTACTAGAAATTGTCAAAACAACTTTTTTCTCCCTGTTTTTATTAATATTAATTAGAAATTAAATATTATAATTTATAACCAAATGTAAGTAAACGTTAATTTTATTCAAAAATACTTTTATTTTAACTAACGCTTGCGATACATAACATATTTAGGAAAGCACCAATCACGTCATGCACTTTTCAAAAGTTTGATTCAAAAAGTATGAAGTAACCGTGAATGGACTATAGTGTAGAGACGCTGACATTCTGTAAGAACACAACTCCTTACTCGAGCAAGGTGATGTGATTGTAACACACTAGATTTGCATTCGTGAAAACCCGGGTTCGGCTTGCCATCTTGGTTACTGTTATCCATATAGTTTCCAGGTGAATTCCGGGTTGATTACGTTTATTCAGGCCACGCCCGATTCATTTCCCTTTCTTCCTTGTCTGATCAGTTAGTTACAACTCTAACGACCTCACTGTTGAGAATATGGAGGCTGTGCCTAGCTACATTTAAGTAACTCCTGAATGTGTGTATGTTTAAATGGTTCCGAATCCCAGATAACACATTTAGGTCATAGAGAACAGTTAATGTACTTATGTATGGGCTGCACCGTGTTGTACCTAAGCGTGAGTGAAATGAGAGAAGAGAAAACCCGTCGACCAGCGGCAATGTCCGGCACGATTCCCACATGAGAAAATTTGGGAGCGACCCCGTCGGGAATTGAACCCGATTCATCTAGGTGGGAGGCGAGTAGACTAACCACTACACCACCACGACCCCTTTTACCTAAGCGTTTTGTAACATAAACACAGGCGTTTGTAACTGATAAGCATGGGAAATCACTTGGTAAAGACAGCAGCCAGTGCACTTGGACAGAACAGAACGTACTACCTTCCGAGTGCGAACTATTCCTAATACATATACACATGAAAGATCCGCGATATCATTTTGCGACAAGTTAGACGTTAAAGCTTTGTACGTTTGTATTACATTTGTAATTTGCACACAACCAATTTGACACCTATATGATGACTCAGAGCCAATAATAAAGGGGCAACGTAACGCAGCCTCAGTGATGACCTCTCTCTGAGGTAGCAAGCAGCCAATCAGCACGTCATATCTGCTTGGTTATAAAAACGACTGTGAAGTCTAGCATTCAGGCCACTGAACTCGAGAACTTTTCCCGCCTCTAATACCTAATGCCACATGAGGAAACATGCTCGGCGTTAACAACTGTATAAAAGTCTAGTTCACATTTGGAATATTTATTCATGGCTCTGTCATTAGTGACGAGGACACGATAATCACTCGCCATGAAATTTATTAGAAAATGTTGACTGCTGTTTTGGAATAATAAAAATCCGCAAATCTACTCAGGTGGTACAAAACACTCTAACGAATCGAAAACTTCCATTCGTGGCGTGAGTGGATGGGAATGTTAATAACAGCCAATCCTCAACCACTTGAGACAGTATTCTAAGCATTGCGCTGTCTTTTACAGAGTCAAATTTATGCGAATGAGTCTTGTGCAGATATGGAGGAATTAACTTTAAGTTTAAGAATGAAGTCAACAAGCCTAACGACATGGTAGTTGTTTATTCGTTGCTGGAAATGCTATTCTTCCAGTTACATCTCTGATAAACAAGCTGGTGTGAAAAACTACATGTAAACAACGGACGTGTACACTCTCACTACAATCTAGTCAATAAGTAAATTCTGTGTTACTTCTGTAGTAGCTAAAAACCTACAGACAGTCATATGAACACATGTAAAAACATATCTCCACACTGTAACATAACTGATCTCCGGATATAGTACGGGATTAGATCTATTTTGAATAGGCCAAAGGTGGTTTCGTAATAATAATTTTGTTGTACTCTGTCTGTTGTCTGTTCTCGACAACAAAATATAACCAAGGCAAGTCAAACAACAAAACAATAAAATCTTCAATTAATATGATTATGTAATATAGCGTACAACATAAATTTTTATAAATCCACTGCTTACGGTACAAAGAATAAAAATCTGGATGAGTAACTAGTGAGACCAATGTTAAAATATCAGCGGATGTATATCCGGAACAAGCGATAGCAAATGTCCTGTCTTGCAACTACGTTAAAGGTCAAATCTGTTTTCGAACATGTCAAAGGGAAATAAAGTGTAAAAGTAATTAATTTAAATAGCATAAACCAATTGTACATTACCTAATACATGAATATCACCAGCAGTACCAACTAATTTTCTGAACATCCATATTTCATCACCCAATTCAATCTTAATCTTCTTCCTTCAATATAAAACAGGAGCTTGAGCCAAAGAGAAAACAGCAGTCTGATTAATAACAGTTTCATGGAGTGCGAAAGTCTTCCATAAAATAATATCCCGCACATCTATTTGACTTATGTAATTTACAGCAACACCAGGATTATTTTGAGGATGACGATAAAAACAAACCTCCAAAATAGTTGGGAAGCCTCTGAAAGATTTAATAAAATTAAATATTATAAACAGCGTAAACATATAGAACTTACAGAAATATTTTTAATTAAGTTTATTGTTGTAATTACGTGTTTTCCCTGTAGTTTTAGTTCCAAGTTTTAATTCCGTTTAACCTTTTGCTGATTTTCTACCACCGGGCTGCATGTCCAAAGTTTTCTTAGCTGTGAATGTTGTCTGCTATTTTGTGAAGTTTATTTTTCCTTATTTGTATGATGCTATTACTATAAGCAATGGACAGATTCATGTTAAAATCCGAGTATAATTCAGTTATAACAATGCAATTAAACTTAAACATTTGTATTATTTCATACAATCGGTGTAACACCGTGCCGATGAAATGCCATTAGCGACACGGTTAGTGAAACAGTCCAAAGTATCAAAATCAATGAGCAATCAATGAACAAATAATAGTGGTTAAAGATTGCATGCATACATTCGGAAAACTTCCTAGACGAGTCACGATTTAGAAGCGTGTACCCCAGCAATTACTCTTGCCCTTCATTCGATAATATGTATCACTTAAGGTAATTCTACGCCAATACGTCAGACAAAATTATAACAATGTTCCCATGCGCAATTTGCTATAACGTTGGCTTTTAAAACAAACGAGTTGTGATAATCAGCAACCTAAGCGACTTCAGACATTGAGGTAGCGTGTTCAAGTCCCGTGTTAATCACGTAAGCGCATGTCTCATTTTTTCTAAAAGCGAGTTGACGTTAGTTTTTGATCGTTCGCAAATTAGCCTCACAGCTTAAAACGACGAAGTTAAAAAAAGTATTAGTAAATACAATTGATCGCCTAACATATACAATTGATTTCTCATTTTAGGTACTGTAAACGAGAAGATTTTTGTCTCACAACACCGATCATAATTTTTTATCTGTTCCTCGACATGTCCAAAGTGAAAGAGTATACACTGGAAAATATGTTAAAGGGATTAAGGTCCTAACATCGTAAGTCTGAAGATCCGAGTGAGGGTGAAGCGAAGTGAGAATGGAATTAATGAGGCCGGCGCGGCCTCATTAATTTAATTGTAAAAATAATATAAATAACGTAATTTTTGTATAAGCTACAATATTCAAAACGTTTTGCTTTGTGTCTCAAATAAAAAAAATCTTTAGGCGGAGTAACACCCATCAAATGATCGGATATTGGGATAGGACCCGTAAACGCCATTGGTTTCCAAACGGTGACACGGGATGAGACTATAGAAGAGAATAGTGAAATATACAGAAAATACATGACATGGTCGTTCCATTCATGTGCATAGAGGGAAAATGAAAGAGAATGCGGGTATGTGCCTCGTAGTAGCCACTCTCCGTGTTCCACTATTGGACTGCTGTTGTGCTAACAGCACTATCAAAAACAACGTGTGCATGATTTTAGTATAGATCTCTGTTTGTGAAAGTAACTGTTTAAGATAATTTTTACACTTCTTCTGACCTAGTTTTAATGCAACTATAGTATATTCAAGTTAGTCAAAGTATTTTATTCATATAAATGTTTGGTTCTTTCAAAACATTCACTGTTGACAATGTGACTTTGACAGTTGTGTTGGTAATGGGCGAGTCAGTGACAAAGACATGCGCAGAAAACAAAACTCTGTCCATCTCACCTTCAGCTGAGGGGATATGTTTGGGCAGTTCATAACAATGAGCTCTTGAGAGCCGATGAGGCTGAATCAAGGTGGGTGTGAATCAGCGCCAGAATACGGGGAAACAGGTGATTCCCGAGAAAACCCACCAACCAGTGACACAACCCGGCTTGTCTTGGTGGGATGCGAGCGCTCCAGTCGCTGAACATAGTCTAACTATGTCCATGTAAGCTTAGCCTACACGGTCGCTCATTGGCGGCGCGAGCGTAAACGGGCGGTGGGNACACTTCCTGAATTATATAACAGTTATTTCACCCTCTTGCTAAGAAATAGCGAGTTAAAGAAGAACGATTTTTTTCTTATGTTAGAGGACGTAGAATCCGTGCTCATTTAAAACCTTTTTCTTCCCCTTCATTACTTTATGTTTNTTTTTTTCTTATGTTAGAGGACGTAGAATCCGTGCTCATTTAAAACCTTTTTCTTCCCCTTCATTACTTTATGTTTGTATGTACAGCTATTTTCCCATTTAATGTTTCATTTCAGCAAAATTATTTCTTGTAGTTAAAAGAACAACATAAAGTAATTTATTATAAACACGACTCCTTATTTGCCTGTGAAATTTTAATTCGAATGTTAGCCCAATAGCCTATACTTATAATTAAGGATATCCGATTTTCGCAAAAAAAAAAAAATGGTTTCTGTTTATTTGTATTTGAAGACAGTTTAGCTCCTCCCAACGTCCATGATTTTATAATTTAAATCTTTCGGAATTTTAATTATTCAGTTGACTTACCAACTTCAATACTGGAGAAATGTAATTCTGACTGTTACAGTCAAGTACGAAAATGTGTTCTCGCAAAGACACTCTGCCAATAACGTAGATCATTGAAATCTAACCTGGGTGGAACTGATTTCGTGAAAACCGAATGCCTTGGTGAACGCCTGCAAGGGTAATCCCACCGCTGTGAAGGTGTGATCGATGCCCGCAAGGTAGCGCCCCAAGCCGCCGTGTCACCGAGGGTCACTAGGCGCTCAGAATGAACAACGGCACAACCTTCGCTCGCTGAAATCAGTGGCCACAAGCCCGCCGCTTTCCAGCAGCGAGGCTGCGTTTAAACAGCAGCCGGTAGTCGTGCACTGAGAAATGTCTGCCCATTCATTTGACGACAAGCTACACTTCAAATACATTTTTGCGTAGACATTGTCGCAGAGTAGATAAGTAAACAGAGGCGAAATGGAGTGGCGGTTTTTTTATGTGGGCGTACGTATTCTCTGATTGGCTGCGCGGGGCTCTTGGAAAGGAATTCTTGTTTGATTCGCTATTGCGCGCTGCGAAAGGTTCATTATTAGTTGGATCGCCGGCTGGCAAGGTTATCGAGTACTGATTGGCGAACGGCGTTCAGACATGATGTGTACCAGTGACACCATTTAGCTGGCGTGTACGGCGTGAACGTGGAGTAAGTGGGCTGTTTGTTTCACATTTGTATTGTTTAGTATTCTTTGGTACGGTGGTACAAAGTAATACATCAAAAAAATATTTTCTGTCACCATATGTTACAAAACTTTATGGTTGAATGATTTATGGTTTGACACGTCTGAAGACGAACAATGTATTCCAGCGTTTCAGCATAGTTTTCATTGATCCAGTCAAATGTGAGGATCAGAAATAGTGAGTCATATCAGAACACAGTGTTTGAAACCTAACAACCAATCAAACTGTCTTTGATCAATTACTGTTTCTAGCAACTGGACCACAGTTTAGACACGGCCTGAATTACTCGACGTTAATAAGAAGNTCTTTGATCAATTACTGTTTCTAGCAACTGGACCACAGTTTAGACACGGCCTGAATTACTCGACGTTAATAAGAAATTTGCTAGATAACAAGGACCGAATCCCACGCTACCGTGTTGGGGGTAAACATGGCTATTCAGTAGGGAGATGTCAATAAATAAACGACGTGAATCTTGAGCATACACAGATGTGTGGAGTCTAGCCTTGCAGGTCCATGAACCCACGAAATTCTGTTGCCTCTATGCATTCCGTGTGTCAACAGGAATGAGAGCAGGGTGCTCTCTTTANTCTTTGATCAATTACTGTTTCTAGCAACTGGACCACAGTTTAGACACGGCCTGAATTACTCGACGTTAATAAGAAGCTTGCTAGATAACAAGGACCGAATCCCACGCTACCGTGTTGGGGGTAAACATGGCTATTCAGTAGGGAGATGTCAATAAATAAACGACGTGAATCTTGAGCATACACAGATGTGTGGAGTCTAGCCTTGCAGCTCCATGAACCCACGAAATTCTGTTGCCTCTATGCATTCCGTGTGTCAACAGGAATGAGAGCAGGGTGCTCTCTTTANTCCATGAACCCACGAAATTCTGTTGCCTCTATGCATTCCGTGTGTCAACAGGAATGAGAGCAGGGTGCTCTCTTTATTCGCGACTTCCGACCAACACGATACTGGCCACGCAAGATTTTCCTAGCTGTTGGTGGTTTCAACGCGGATACTAATACAGAAAACAGTATCACATTACTGGGACATTGCATATGAAATGTCGATGTTGGTCTACACTGTAGAGCATAAACCAGCTTCCAAAGAGGAGAGTGCTTCACATCTCGGAGGTAGACCTTTCATTAAATGTTGAGACTACATTCCATAGACTCATAAAAATATGTTGTCAGTAACATGAAGTGCAAACAGATTTTATTGGTCGCGATATATGAGTGTGTTATATCGCTGCAGTATAGTTGCGAATCTAAATTTTTTATTGCTGCAACATATAAAACGATATATTTATCTGAAACTGAAACGTGTATATACGCAAGTTACTCAATGTCAGTATAAATTATCTCTTTCATTAACGGCTTGGTTTATAGGGTATCACGGCAAACCTTTGTGTGGACTTTTCGAATTGTGTTGTTTTTCTTCATAAAGCATATAATTCGTCGAACCCTACAGCATTATATTAATAAAACTAATATTAGATATAATATTGATTTGGAGATGTTTCCTGTTCGTGAGGGTATACTTAATCAAACCGTTTTTATAACTATAACTCAAGCTGGGAAGGATTAACCTTCCACCCCCCTTATATTATTGCTTAAGTGAACTTCCAGCGACAGTGTCCTACGTAGAGGATGGTGCACAGAAAATGCGTTGATGATAGGAACAATACAAACATGTGTCCGATAAGGGAATACTTTCGCATTAAGAGAAATGAACGGTTCATAGAGGGTTACTGCAAGTAACATAAAGCACGAAAGGTACGGCTTTGTTTACTGACTCAGAGATGTAAAACAGCGTTATACTTATATAAATAGGGCTCAAAAAATAAAATTTAGTTGTGATTTAGTGACATTTTTCACGGATTCATCAACCATTTNACTTATATAAATAGGGCTCAAAAAATAAAATTTAGTTGTGATTTAGTGACATTTTTCACGGATTCATCAACCATTACATTAGCTGTTTTTTCAGTTACGTGTTTTTCGTCTAGTGGCACCAGTAAACAAAGTGTATCAAATGAAATAATAACGCATAAACTAACAAAACCCATAAAAATATTTTTTAAATGCCATTTTTGTCTTTTATAATACCATTTTTCGAGGTAACATGAACATTAAGCATTTCATTTCGTTTTGATATCTTTCATTTCGTTTTCAGGTAATCATCATAGCACTCGGTTTCTAGGTTTAAACTGCACTAAATGTGGCGAAGGGAGTGCATCCACACGAACTATCTGTTTCAATAATCTTAATTTGACTAATTAAAATTATTTTTTAATTAGGATAAATTGCACTTTATAAAAAGNACTTATATAAATAGGGCTCAAAAAATAAAATTTAGTTGTGATTTAGTGACATTTTTCACGGATTCATCAACCATTTCATTAGCTGTTTTTTCAGTTACGTGTTTTTTGTCTAGTGGCACCATTAAACAAAGTGTATCAAATGAAATAATAACGCATAAACTAACAAAACCCATAAAAAATATTTTTTAAATGCAATTTTTGTCTTTTATAATGCCATTTTTCGAGGTAACATGAACATTAAGCATTTCATTTCGTTTTGATATCTTTCATTTCGTTTTCAGGTAATCATCATAGCACTCGGTTTCTAGGTTTAAACTGCACTAAATGTGGCGAAGGGAGTGCATCCACACGTACTATCTGTTTCAATAATCTTAATTTGACTAATTAAAATTATTTTTTAATTAGGATAAATTGCACTTTATAAAAAGTGAATTTCGGAAATATGTTTATTTCTCGTAGTGATTTAGCTCGATTCAATAGAAATAATATTTAATTCGCAGCACGCAGTTGGCTACCATTTATTCAATAGGTCAAATTACTTCACGAAAACAACCAGTGGTTTTTTTTACCGATTCTAAGTGGATCCATTTTCACTGATTCTAGTAGTTGAATTTCACTGCGAATCAGTGGTTTTGTACTAATTCGAAATTAGAGTGAAAATACACTTAAGTACACTTATGACGTAAGTATATCCAGTGAATTTTCGCAAAAATATATCGGATCCCACGGTAGACTTGAATACACAGCAGCTTTTCTAGCACCGCTGACTGCTGCCTGCATAATAACACGTTACCGCGTTTGACAGGCCAACTCGTAATTCGGTAAGATAGACACTGAGCGTACGTGATTTACGTGGTAAACGGTTAATATTTGAAAACATAATTGGAAACCAGTCAAGAAAGCCGACAACTCAACAGTGGTTTCAAGTAGGTACACCTCGTCTTGAAACATGAGCGCCTCCAGTGAAGTGCTAATTTTTCAATAGTGAGATCGGTGTTGAGCCGCGGTACCTCCCTGCCGCAGCCAGCAGCCTGGAGAATGCGTGACTCGCCATGCAGACCGNTCCAGGGTCCTTCCTGTGGCGAGGCGAGCAAACTAGCTTGGCACTGAGTGAATCCACGAAGTTTCTGAGTCACTAGTAATAAATAGTAATTTTGTCGTGAAAATACTTTAAATGTACAAGTATTTTAAGTCTTTTGTCATCAAACCTATTCGCGAAATGTTCCAATTCCCAGTGATGAGAACAATAATAGCAGACACACAGTACCGCCTTCAGAAAAAAAAACAAAATAATGCAGTGTGCAATGTCCATACATTATAATTGAAACTATGTTTGTACTCTGGTTTTCTACACAAGCTGATAGACGGTGAGCAGAGATTCAGGGAAAATGTTTTGTTCAAAAACTGCTCAATAAAGCTGAGTAATGTCTGCTTGTAAATGGCATTTCCAAATCTTTTGACGTCAGAGGCTAAAGTGAGTACTTTCACAATTACTTAATTACTTTTGAGTATAAAAACTTCAGTATAGGAAATTTTAAATAGTACAGCGACATACAGCACAGCATTAGCTTTTTATTACATCATAAAATAACAGAGCCACAACTGAAGCCTCNAAATAGTACAGCGACATACAGCACAGCATTAGCTTTTTATTACATCATAAAATAACAGAGCCACAACTGAAGCCTCAAAGATGGTAGTTACCGTGGGGAAGACTGCAGACTACTGTAGTTTAATATGTTGCCCGTAGAGGCTACGATGCATATGATGTGCGTGCTTCTACGCATCGGACTAGGTAAAATCATCTTTACAGGCAGCAACNCGTAGAGGCTACGATGCATATGATGTGCGTGCTTCTACGCATCGGACTAGGTAAAATCATCTTTACAGGCAGCAACCATAACACTTTGAGGATCCACTTGATTATACTTTGATGAAACTAAAACGAAAATTGCTCTGCCTTTTAAAACAAAACTATAGCAGATATAATGCAAGTTATTCATTTTTTATCATGCTCTTACAACAAAAAAATGTTATAAATAAAAATAATTTTTTTATGTTCCTGAAATGATGCTATGAATTTTCTACCCGACTGAATATGAAACGACATTTGATTGAGACACACTCGATACAATACTAAACTGGCTGAAAACCAGTATGCGACATTATAAAAGTGACAAAACATTTTTACACCAATGAGAATGCCAGCCTTGTCACTTTCTATTCATCAACTGAAAATAGCTTGCACACGGGATACGGAAGGCTAAATAATTTTACCGAAACAGTATTTAAATGCTTTATTGTTTTTATTTGCTTTGGGTTTAATACATACACGCAAGTATATCAGTTCTAAGAGGTATTTTACAGTATTTTAGATTTCATAAATATGTTATTATTCTGCGTTATATTTATAGTAGTACCTAACACAGTCCCATACACTACACGCAAGGATTTCCCCCTCTCTTGAATTCCTTAGTGTTCGAAATTCTCACGCGGGGAACCGAGTTCGATGTTTCGCCGGATCTCCCTAGTTTTCCGGATATCGGAAATATGGCGAAGGTTGACCGGTGGGTATTCTCGGTGTATTTATTCCTCTTTGCCTATCATTACATTCTATTTCGTCCGTTTCTACTACATTTCAGTCTCATTTCACCCNGGTGTATTTATTCCTCTTTGCCTATCATTACATTCTATTTCGTCCGTTTCTACTACATTTCAGTCTCATTTCACCCATTGAGCAAAAGTATGAAAATGATAATAAGTGGACACGGTCAGATCAAAAGCTATCTTAAAAGAATTAATAAAGTCGATGAAGACATATGCGAGTGCGGTCAAGGGGAACAAAACGGATATCATATATTATATGTATGTGTTATGTTCACAAGTGAGAGGGATCAATTAAGAAGAACTTTGCAACTAAGAGAAGAACAATGGCCGCTAATTAAATATCAGATATACGACGAGGAGGTATACAAAGACATTGAAAGATATACAGAGAATGTTTATAAGGTAGTAAAAACCATTAACGATGATTTAGCAGACTAGGAGATTAGATCATGTGGATTAAAGGGGGGACAAGGCTAGTAGCTGAGGGCCCTGACAGGCGAGGCCAGGGGGGCGCCCAGTTTACTGGGCAAGGGCCCCGGTAGCGCCACGCATGCTGGCAAGGCTGTCGGGGAACAGCAAAAACCTAGTTTTCTCCTGATAATAGTATGGGGCTTGTATGACTAAAGTCGGAAGAATCGTAACGATAGAAATATTGTAATTGTATTAGAATATGGCATGTAATTGGATATTAAAGACTTAATGTATATTACAGCATGTATATCTCAGTATTAAAGTTTTATTTTTAACATGAATATTGTTTTATAATAAAAGTATTAAGGGTTTTAAGATTATTAGTAATATAGCTACATTGTCTAAATATTTTATAATTATATGGTATTTGTTATTAATAAAGTGTCATGTAATTTTATCAAATTATAGAATTATAAAAATGTTAAAGTGTATCGGCGAATAAAACGTTTTGAAAGATATAGTTTTAACAAGTTTTATTTTATATATACTGTGCTTTTAAAAAGAGTATAACAAGGTAAACATGATCGCAGGAGGAGCAAGGTCTGGGTGACAGCCTCCCCGTGGCTCCCCGCGGTAACTGGTATACACCAGGCTGATAGTCACCGCTCCTCCTGCTGGAGATTCTCAAGCATTTTAAACAATTTTAAACAATTTTAATTACTATAGTTTTAATAAAGTCAAGAATTAATTTAACTAACTTATCAAACCATATAAAATGGGTTTCAAGTTAATTCTAAAATTCTAAAATTGAATTACTGACAAAGTTTAAGCGTTGCCTTGGCAGTGAGACAAATATAAACTAAAATAACAAGATAATAAACAATAGTATTACACGAACTTAAAGACAAGGAAATGATAGTAGTAAACAAGGAGACCCGGAAGGCCTAATGGCTAAGTGGGTTAAAAGAGTTTTCAACTCTCGTAAGTCTCATTTCACCATCACTGGCGTTGAAGACCTTAGATGTTAAATCATTCATTCACGAGTCGTCATTATATGTTTTAGAAGTTTAAAAATTAAGAATTAAAATAATATATTTATAAGTAATTGCGCTATTACTCATTTAAAAAATCCTTTCTTTCAGTTCATTGTTAATAAAATACGGCCTGTAGTTAATTTTTGTAGTGATATTATTTGTAAAATACACGTTAATCAAGGGTTTAGGCTAAGCTCCATGCCTCGATATATATATATATATATATATATATACACACTAGAACCTTAGCTAATAGCTCATTGGCTGCTGCCCAATAGAGCAACCAGATTCCTTCCTTGTTGTCTTGCAGGTTTATTATTGATTTTTCTTACAGTTATCAACTTGCCAAAAATAAATGGCACGTACACTGCATACAAATTATTTTAATTTTAACATAACTAATTTGTTAGTTTTAGCGCTCAAATATATACCAGTTAACCGTAATATTTGCATTGAAAAGATATATTTTACTTTTGTGGTACGCGTATACATAATCAAAAATAACCGAATAGTTTAGTTAGTCCTTTTAACATCCTGAGAGAAAACACGAGTGGTAATCAATGCATACCAACAGAAGAAATTATATTAATTCATGCTGTCTGTAAAAATATCTGAATTTTAGTACTGCATCTTAAAGCTTAGTAACCAATTAGCAATTAAGAATCATGCCGGACGATACCACTGGTAGGCATCTTTTATTGGGATCTTCTGTTTCCCCCGCCCTTGCAGTCCGGCGCTNTTAGCTAATAGCTCATTGGCTGCTGCCCAATAGAGCAACCAGATTCCTTCCTTGTTGTCTTGCAGGTTTATTATTTATTTTTCTTACAGTTATCAACTTGCCAAAAATAAATGGCACGCACACTGCATACAAATTATTTTAATTTTAACATAACTAATTTGTTAGTTTTAGCGCTCAAATATATACCAGTTAACCGTAATATTTGCATTGAAAAGATATATTTTACTTTTGTGGTACGCGTATACATAATCAAAAATAACCGAATAGTTTAGTCCTTTTAACATCCTGAGAGAAAACACGAGTGGTAATCAATGCATACCAACAGAAGAAATTATATTAATTCATGCTGTCTGTAAAAATATCTGAATTTTAGTACTGCATCTTAAATCTTAGTAACCAATTAGCAATTAAGTATCATGCCGGACGATACCACTGGTAGGCATCTTTTATTGGGATCTTCTGTTTCCCCCGCCCTTGCAGTCCGGCGCTNATCATGCCGGACGATACCACTGGTAGGCATCTTTTATTGGGATCTTCTGTTTCCCCCGCCCTTGCAGTCCGGCGCTGCTCCTCATCGGCTCTCAAGATCTCGTTGTTAAGAGCCGCCCAAATCTCTCAAATCAAAAACCAAGAGATATAATTAAACGCCTGTAAGAAGTATCTATTTCGCATTGAATCATGATAACCAAACACCCATTGAAAGCCACGTACTCTCTGTCTCATATAACTTGACAAGATCTTGACTGTCAGTCAGTGTCAACTTAACTTATACGAAACAAACAACGTGAATTTTACAAAATCCTGTATCAGCTGATGTATGAACGAACGAAAATTAATATTACGTTGGCTATTCTGACTGCATTGCCAACAAACTTCAGACAAGCAGAAAATACGCGGATGAGAAAGAGTTCCTAGATTAATAAATACATTTTATTTTACGTTGTTACAAAACAGCGGTTGTAAGTGTTACAAACTAAACTTCGTGCGAAAGTAGTAATATATAGGCGCTCAAAATTAAATGCACATTAAAATGACCCGTATTCAAATGAAACGCAACTTCAAATATTGGGCGTTCTTTTTACATCGTATCCCCACTCTCCATTCATGCCTCGTATTAATTCCAAAAGCCTATAGAAATATCGCAAGATAGTGTTGAATTATTTTTAAAAACAATTTGACGAAATATATTTTTAACTCGTGCCGTTTCGAGCCAGTAACAGGAGAAAAGTTAACTTTTAAAAATACGTGATCAAGATGCAGGCCAACGTGCTGCTACCTGTTGAGGAACACTCTCGGCTCACAACACGCTTTGCCACGCCACCTGTTAAGCGGCTCTCGAACACTGCCAGCAAAAAAAAAAAAAAAAAAAAAAAAAACTTTCTTGTGTAAAATAACAAATTTACGAACAGATACCAATAGTTTATTTTTTCTGCGAACTGTGAGTAATTTTGAGGTAGCATGTATTTACTTGTACAGCGATTTAGATTACTAGTAATTTCTATTGCGCCGGTAATCGTTACACCTACGTCCATTACACGCCATGTTCATTTCTTCCCGCAAACCCATTTCTATGATTTCAAGCTGTTGCTATAATGTATTAATAAAGTGAAGAAAATTGAACGCGCGTGGGTAGTTTCTAAGCAATTCTTACGTTATTCCACGCCACATTTCCAACTCGAGCTATTTAGTATCAGTAATAGCAGAATGACTTCTTTGCAAAAGTAGTTGGTGAGTTTGTTAGCGAATGAAAGTGCGTTGTCAAGAAGTTCCCCGAATTACTTTTATTTCTAATCTTAACATGTTAGCTGTAACGTCCAAAGTGTGCTAAGAACTACAGTTACCGTCTCGCCAATGTTAACCCAAATTAGCTGTTTGTAATAAATTAAAAAAATTGCTAAATATTTAATTTTTTGCAAGGTTTTCAATTTTTACTTTTATAACCTACGAAAATTTTAGACAGATATCAGTCTATAAATGCCTTAACATTTGTTTATCATTACAGTACAATAGCAAGTGTTAATAAAATATACAGCCACCACTTGACGCACCAGCCGATGTCGAAAGGATACATAAATGAAAAGTATTCATTGGCGTTACCTTCGTCGAACTGTCAAAATCTTGCCAAGTTACACGAGACTGAGAGTACTTTTTGCACAGAAAGATTACATTTTTTCGCCAGTACCGTACACGGCGAGGGTCAGAGGTCTAGGTTATGTCTGGTTCGTATCACTATCGCCGGGACACAAAGACTGCAACTCATTGGCTCTGATAACGAAACAATATATATCAGGTCAACCCTTTATGAGCCATAGTGTACACGATTGTGTACATACCGTACAGTAAGGATATATTTGGCCTATACTCAATGATCTTTCCTGTGGATGTCTGGTTGGTAACCTACCGATCATTGGCTGAGATAACGGAGTGGAGTGGAGAAATTTGTGCGGCTCAACATTGATGTTTTGAGAGCCGATGAGGGTGAAGCGAGATGCGTACGGAGCAGCCTCGGAATGAAAGGGTGGGCGAATGGGACATCCCCTACAAAACACGCAGACCAGTGGAATCGTCCGGCGCGTTTCCAACATGCGAAAATCCTGGAGCGACCCCGCCGGAATGGAACCCGGTTCACCTAGGTGGGAGGTGAGTAGTCTAACCACTAAATTACAGCGGCCCCGTGATAACGGAAGAAGTGATGTGTCGGGTCAAAGTAGAGCAGATATAAAAATGTCTTATTTACAAGACGCGAAACCGTAAATTAAATGGGGTGTGAAAGTTGGCAGCGCGTGGAAGGGTATATGTAATAGTGTGTAAGGATTAGTGCGAGTGTGCAAGCAGTTGAGTGGTGCGGAGCGGCGGTGACGAGTGTTGACGAAGTGTTGTGGCGGGCGCGGTGGCTGGCGTATCGACTGCCAGCGGGTTGGTTGGCGCCGAATAAAAGTTTCATTTGTGAGTCGCGCTGGCCCGCGGGGCGAACACAGGGG
>NQII01001409.1:215657-292174 GCA_002778355.1 Clitarchus hookeri
AGACGATACGCTATCTCTTGACCATAAAGAGAGTTACTCAAAATTTCGCAGTGACGTGCTGCGCGCTATCTATCGGATATTCTGCGAGCTATTACCTGCCAGAAATGAATCTCTTTCCTGCGTGATATATAACGAATTTACAAACATTTGCCAATAGTTATATTTTTCCACGAGCTCTGCATAATTTTTAAAGTAACATTTATTTCATATAGGGGCCTACAACGATTTGGAGTACAAGTCATTTATATCCTGCCGGTAATCGTTCGTCTACGTAAATTATACGCCATATTGTTCTCTAGAAACCCATCTCCTTGATTCCGTAGACACGCGTGAATAGTTTTTAAGCAATTCTAACGTTATTCCACGTCACATATTTCCAACTCGAATATATTAGCTATAACGTCCAAAGTGTAATAATAGATACAACAGACCGTCTCGCAAATTTTAACCCAAATTCACTATCTCGGACAAATTAAAAAAGAGTTATCAAATATCTAACATTTTATATTTTTACTTTTATAACCTACTTATATTTTTAGACAGATGTCAGTCTTAAAATATCTTAAAATTTGTTTAGCATTACAGTACAATGAGAAGTGGATTAGCTGACAGAGTGTTAATAAAAAATGCAGCCCCGACGTGACGGACCAGCTGATGGCGGAAGGATACGTAGTCAGATGTAAGCAGTGGCACTACTTTCGTCGAGCTGTCAAAAAGTGGCCTTCTTATATGGTACAGAATATACCGGCGTGCGCATGCGCTAGAAAGACCAGACGGGGCTGCCTCTTCCGCAGGCCAGCCACGCCACCCAGCCTAGCACGAGCGCTGTACAAGCTACATAAACACGCGTTGCTCAGTCGAGGGAATCGGCCTACGGTAGTTGGCGGAGTAGAAAGCTCGAAGAAATCATAATAGGGTATATTTTTAATTGAGAGAAGCTGCGACATTAAAAATTGTTTACTGTAATTCACAAATATTTCAGGGGGAGGGAGGGGCTGCAGCCGTGTTGCGAGTACAACAGAGCCTGCAGAGGTGCCTGAGCTGAAGAGGCATGCGTGTTTTGAGAGACGTGGGTAAACATAGCCGCCGCACCGAGAAACGAGGACGGCGACGAGGCGTATATAAGCCACGCACGAGATTGGGGCAAAGTCTTAGCCTACTGCCATGCCACGGGAGTCTGTGCCAGGCTGGCTGNTATATAAGCCACGCACGAGATTGGGGCAAAGTCTTAGCCTACTGCCATGCCACGGGAGTCTGTGCCAGGCTGGCTGACTGCATTAGCACCTAGCGAGAGCCCTCCATAGAGCACCGTCTACATGTCTGCTTAAAGAATATAGTGGTAAGTGTTTAGTTAGTTGAGTGTGTGAGTTGGGGTTAGTTAGTAACTTGGTTGTAAAACTTTNAAAGAATATAGTGGTAAGTGTTTAGTTAGTTGAGTGTGTGAGTTGGGGTTAGTTAGTAACTTGGTTGTAAAACTTTCATCATTTTCAGTCATAGAGAAATTTTGTTGAGAAAGTTATATTTCTATTGAATTACTGATTGCCTCTCACGAGATCTATGTAGAGTCAACTAATGTGAATTAAAGTAATAGAGTGACCTCAGCCTTATTTAGTCTTTTTACTCTTTCTGACTAGCCCTTCCACACAGTGCTTTACCTTTAACTCGTACTTTCTTAGGTCGCATGAACTATGTGAGTAACAATGTGATGTAGCATGATTATCATGCAGAAACAAAGTAACCTCGGCTATATTCATGTCCAGATATGATACTGAAATTTTAAAGTATATTGTAGTGGAAAGTTCATAATTAAAACTGATAATCCAAGGAAGGTTACTTACTTATTTTGTCCATTAAGTTTTAATTAGATTTATGAAAATTGTCTCACTGTGTGCACGAGATTTTAGGTGCATGCATAAATAATCTGAATTAATATTTATTATATACTTTTGGAACCTATGCAAAGTAAGTCTTAAGATTGAGTTTACCTCAGATAGAATTCATAGCGATATACAGGTTGATTATTAAATGCGTATAAACGTGTTTGTGATGCAACTTCATGTAAATGAAATGAATTTTATTGCTGCTCAACTATTACCTTGGCATTAAAATTACTTGAATTATTGCAATATTTCTTTAACAGTTTGAAGTATTCATTAATTAATAATATGTATATATACCCAGTGCTCTTTCTTTGAGCAGTGTCTTGCATTTGTGGCAAACCAGTAAGCTAGCTGCTTGCAGCAATGAGGTTACGTAGCTTGTGTACATTGAGTACATTGTGTATTTAATAATATATTATTAATTTGTTGTGGGGCTGTTAAAAACCAATGGATGGCGCCTTGATTGCTCATAACAGCAAAAATAAGTTCTTATTCAGTTTTGATGTTGTATATTGTTGACGATATAAATCTTGCAAACTTGTAAATTAATTTTCTTCCTTCTAATACATTCCAGGGTGGCGATGAACTACGTTTTTCTTAAATTTCTTGTGTCGCGAGTGGAGTTAGTCTTTTTTTTTATTAGGCATAGGCCTATCTTACGCACTGTAAAAAAATGTTGGGAAAATTACCTGACAATTGTAAGGTAATATTCGTAAACTTGCTTGGGAAACATATTTTCCTTTACATGTTAGATGCAATTACCACACTCTGGAGTAAAATTCACTTACATGACAGAGGAAAATCCCACACACGAATAGGAAAATTACCCATGACATGTGGATCTCCTCAGCACTGTCTCAACATCTCGATGGGAGGACGGAAGGAAGAAACAAAACGAGACGCCATGTTGGGCAACTTGTAGGACTTATATTTGTAAGGGTAGGCATAATACTAAGCAATACAAATACATTTTAAGGTAAAAACTCTGTATAATACAATTATCAAATAGATACGCGGTTATGTTGTGGCAACGCTGTGGTGTGATGGACAGCGCACTGGCCTCCCGACGGGGCAGCCGGTGCCAAGTGTCGAGGATTTTAGAATTGTTGGGTTGGTTACTATCGACACTAACAACATTAACAACAATAACTAAATAAGCATTACTAACACACCCACATTTTTAAAATATAACTTTTATTATAGAATATAGTGAATATTACCTTACTTGTATGGGATTTTCCCCACAATTTGGCAGGTACTTTTCCGTACGATTAGGGAATAAAAATTTATTTGTTACGTCAATTTACTCTACATTTAAGAGGTAATTTTACCTTACATGTTAGTGTAATTTACTTCCCTTACGTGTAAAGGAATTTTACCTAAAAAAAAAAAAAANAGGTAATTTTACCTTACATGTTAGTGTAATTTACTTCCCTTACGTGTAAAGGAATTTTACCTAAAAAAAAAAAAAAGTTACAGTGTGGAACACTTAATAGTTCCTAAAATTGATGAGATTCCTGCTATATGTGGGTGGTTCTTCAAAATTTGGTTAACTTGGTGTTAGCAGCAATTTTTACCTATTTATATATATTTTATCGAATATTTGCAACTACTAAGCGATACTGTAAAGTCTATGTTATTTGGTCACTCACTTTAATGTATATCGCAATATTTTTTATTTCCGAAAATAGCTTCTTCCTACTCCAAATATCAGTCCCTAGCCATGTAAGATCTCCCAAATTTAGCAAGCATTTCATTGTTATTCTCATTCTAGATATAATACTTTGATTAACTCGACTTTAACACGTTTATTATTAGATTACTAATCTTGTCATTGCGATTAAATTCTTAAAAACAACATTTCTAATAAGATTATTTCAAGTCAAAAAGTGTAAGCGTTAAAAAATATCAGTCCCTAGCTATTTGCGGAATTCAAAAATACGCGGCATCTAAGCTTATGGCGTTTTTCATAACTTACTCAAGCGAAAGCATCGATCTGAAGTTAGTTGTAAACACGACCAAAGCGGCGTCAGCCATTACGTTTTTAGTGCGGTCGCCGATTTTGTTACGGAAACACGTGCTGTGCCAGTCAAACTCTCAGGCCCTAGGTAAGTCGTTTCAAAGATAGTTAATTAATAATTGATCTCATTACTTATTGTAAAGTTGAGCTTTTTCTGCCTTGTTATTTTGATCACCTGCTCGTTTTGATGTTTATTTTAAATAATAGGTTATGTTTGATTTTGTTTTGAATCGTCAGTCCCTAGACCGTCAGGCCCTCGTCGTAAACGTGACTAGGGCCTGATGCCACACCTAGGGACTGACGGTCATATTGCGTGATCCATGGTTTAATTCATAAAATCTGTTTATTTGTTGTAGAATATGGCGCCTAGAAAGAAAACATTACTGTCCAAAGAGGAACTCGCGAAAAAAAAGTCTGAACAGGCAAAAAGACGTTTGGAAAAAATTAAAAACGACCCTGTTTTGCTGGCAGAGTACAAAGAAAAAGAACGACAGAAATATCTAAAGAAAAAAGAAAAAGGACAAAGGAAATGTGTCAAGGACATGACTCCGCGTGAGCACAGAAAAGCTCGAAAAAAATGGGTAGCCTACTCATCAGATTACAGAAAAAAACAAAAGATTCGTGGAAATACTAATAAATACATGGGCCAAAATACGCCACCGTCATCGGACGAGGACAATATTCCTGAAGTTCCTGTTATAAACAATGAAAGAAGAGTTGAAGCTAGAAGAAGGAGTATTGTTCAACGGAAAAAAAGGAATAGTATACTGAAAAGGAAGGACTTACGCATTGATAATTTGAAGGAAAAGCTTGCCAGCGAACAACAAAGAAACAGAAGACTGAAACGTAGAATGATGAAAAATAAGAAAGCACTTTCACCAAAAAGTGCAATTGAAGCCATGGCTAACGACCCTAATAAAAAAGCAGAATTGGTAAAAAAAAAAGCATTATTTGGCGAGATTATCCAGACGCAACTTTTGGATAAAAAGATTGACACACACCCGAAAAAAACTTCCTCCTCCATAAAAACGATGTTGTCCAGCCCACTGACACATAAATATAAGATTTGGAGACTTGGGAATAAAGCTATTACATACAAAAAGATGGGATTTAATCGTACAAAATATAAAGCCAAGCGCAACAGAAAGGGAGTTGAAAAAATCATACAAAGATTTTATGAAGATGACAACAATAGTCGTTGTGCGGCAGGAAAAAAGGAATGCATTACTCGCAAAAAAATAAAAAAGCAAAAAAGATATCTACTGGATTCTTTAAAAAAGTTACATCAAAAGTTTCTCAAAACAAACTTGATGACAATTGGGTACGCTGAGTTCTGCAAATTGCGTCCATTTTGGGTTGTTGTGCCTAAGCTTACAGACCGTGACACCTGTGCCTGTGTTACTCATGAAAACATCAATTTGAAATTAGATGCCTTAAAAAATGCAAACGTTCTTAACTTTGCAACTTATCAAACTGCCCTGGTAACACTTTGCTGTGATCGTTATTCAGAAAATTGCTTAGCGAGAACTTGTAAGAACTGCTCAATGAAGATTTTACCGTACATGGAGTTTGATAATAGTAAGGAAATTGCAGTCAAACAATGGAAGCAAGCCAAGGAATTGATCAAGGACTTAAAAACTAAACAGAATCGATACGTCACAAAGTATAAGAAAGAGATCTACAGCTTAAAACCTCGTGACTTAATAACGCAACTAGAAGAGAGTGATCTTCCAACATTGTTTCAACACGAACAGAACATCGTTCACCAATATAAAACTATTAAATCTTTGAAAGATTCACTTACAGAAAAGGATGCAATAATCCACATGGACTTTTCGGAAAATTATACAACGAAATGCAACCAAGAAATTCAGTCGTATCATTTTGGTGGCTCCCGGACTCAAATTTCGTTGCATACTGTGGTAGTTTACACAATGGATAAAATAACTTCTCACTGCACTGTATCGTTGAATTTATCTCACAATGCCGGCGCCATTTGGGCACATTTACAGCCAGTGCTCAGAGCGTTGCCTCCCTCAGTAGAAAACCTGCATTTCTTGAGTGACGGTCCTGTGACCCAATATCGAAACAAAACAATGTTTTATATTTTGGGGTGCAGAATCCGGGACTTCTATCCACTCGCTATGAATTACACGTGGAATTTCCATGAGGCGGGACATGGAAAAGGAGCACCAGATGGAATTGGAGCGACTTGCAAACGTAGTGCGGACCAACTCATAGCTCAGAAAGGTGACATTACAAACTTATACGACCTTGTGGCTGTACTCCGAGAAAGGTGTCCAAATATACAGATTTCTGTTATCGAAGATGCCGAAATAGAAACAGTCAACAAAATGATGAAGGAGCATGAGAAAAAGCAGAAACCGTTTAAAGGCACTCTGTTAGTGCACCAAGTCTCGGGTAATATTTATAAACCGAATAAACTTGTCTTGAAGTCACTAAGTTGCTTCTGTGATAATGTTGGATGTAATCATTATAACTTAGGGACTATAACGTACCAAAGCGATACAAAGCGGCTTCAAGTTTCAGATGTTTTCACGGATTGCGAAGATGATGTGCCATTAGCAAGCATAAGCCAGAATGCGCCGGAAAAGTCAAAAACGAGCTATGGCAGTGGAGATTATGTTCTGATCAAGTTAATTGTGAAGAGAAAAGAATATCGATACGCCGCGATTGTCTCCAAATATGATGATGAAGATGGAGAGTTGACAGTTACATTCCTTAAAGTTTGCAATGATAATGGCACAGAATTTCAAGTAAATGAGAATGATATCGCTGATGTGCCTTACGAAGATGTTTTAGAAAAACTGCCAGTTCCTAACCTGATAGTGAAGAGTGGATCAGTATTTTACAAATTTAAGAAGCCTGTTAACCTTTACGAAAAGTAGAACAAATAGTAATGTGGTAGTCTTTGTGATTAATTAGAGAAAGACTGAATATTATTACGTTGAAATTATAATTTTGTTACTTAGAATCCAGATTTTTTTAAATATTGTTAATTACTTAAAGATTATTAGTTTGTATGTACTAAACTCAAAGTACAGTTTAACTGCTAAGAAAAATTATCTTGTTAAGGTAACTAAAAAAAATAGCTTGTTAAAGTAACTATTTATCAAAAAAACTGATTGTCTACCTAATATTTTTGAGACTGAAACTAGACTATGATACTAAATTTAAGATTGTAGAAAGACAATACTAGTAACCATACAAAATAACTTATATTTTGAATGTTTGTTACAATTATTAGTAATTATATGTAAGTTATTTGATTTTGTTAAAGTTAATTTTGCAATAAAAATGTGATTAAATACACAAACCGTCTTTGGCGTCAGTCCCTCTCATGTCTCGTCAGTCCCTAGAACATTGATTTTAAAATAACTTGAATTTCTCTTATAATACTTAGTAAAGTGACTGGTCCTTTTAGATGCAACAAAGTAGATATTATACCCACAGTATAAAATTAAAACTTTACTGATAACCATCTAAAAACACCATTGACAAAATTAGGCGATAAGTTAACCAAATTTTGAAGAACCACCCATGTAATGAGAAAATAGTTAAATCTACAGGTATTCTTCCATGACCAGTTAATCCAGCCAAAGGAGGATATAATGTTCATCCTGTACCTGTTCCTGTATCAACCATTCTTCTTATAATTAATAATGTTAACGAGGGGGGTAGGAATAAAAATGTTATATTATTTATTCGTGGAAATGCTATATCTGGAGCCTCGATTATAATAGGTAATAATCAGTTACCAAAACCTCAAATTATAATTGGTATAACTATAAAGAAAATTATTACAAAAGCGTGAGCTGTGACTATTGTATTATAGATTTGATCATTACCAATAATTTATCCTGGTCTCCCCACTACGTCGGCTTGTGTAATTCGACGTAGGAGAACCAACAAATGGCAATGCTGTTGTGCCCAAATATTTTGCCCGAACAATGCATTCATTGCGATACAGGTTGTTACATTGTTATGATTTTTGCTTACAATTTCAAAACATTTAAGGGTACCCTACAGTGGCCTTAAAATATCCTAAGACTGAGAGAGACTACCATAAAAATTTAATAATTTCGCAATGCATTTAATTTGTTTTTAAACCAACTGTAGGATGCTTGGCGTATTCTCTGATGTGAAATTTGTGAATATTTTCTTACAGGAACGTGAGGAAAGGGTATTCATAACAGGTGTTCTTCAACAATGCATATTGCTGCCAAGATATCATGTATTTCTGCAGGCAACAATTAGCACCACTGTGCCAGGTACGGTTAAATATGTCGCACGGCATCTTAAGTAGAGAGTTAAGTAGGTAATTAAGTGCAGTGTGTAGCGGGGTTCAGCGTGGTTGGCGGCAAGCCGCCATGCCGGACGACGTCCCCACCGCGCCAGTGTTTTGTTGTGTTCGCGTCACCATGGCAACGGCGACGGCGTCTCCGCCCCTCACATTAACCTTGCATGCTACCAATCCCCCACCCCACGACGTCTGACCCTCCACACAGTCGCGAATATGCGTCGCTCTAGCTGAATGGACGACACCAAAGTACGTCCGTAGCACATGCCGCCTTGCATTGTACACACAGACTAGGTAAGCATACAGAAGCGAAAAGGCGGAAAGGCTCCTTTCATGTAAACCAAATCGGTCACTCGATAACCGTGCAAGTCTCTGGAAACGGGTTTTTGGTCCAACTGGTTGTTGTACATTACGGGAGACTCCCTATTGGTCGAGCTGCTGTCTGGCAAGTAAGACTCTAGTCGCTGATTGGCGAACGACGTTCCCCCGTATTTCTGGCGTGTGTGGCTGGAGTTAGCGATACACGCCACCATTTCTCTTCCGTGTTCTTAAATACTCTGTGCCACTCACTAAAAAAAGAGATGGTCGACTGCTTTTCGTCTTCTGCTAACATTTGCTCACAATTCACCAATAATATCGTCTAAACAATGTTATCAAACGAGAACGTAACATCTGTTTACGTCTAATTTACCAACGTAAATGGCTTTTTTTTAATTACACTTCTTATAGTTAACTTTTTTACTTACGTAAAAGCACGCCAGACGAAGTGTAATAAACCTTTAAAGAAGGCATTTCAATAAAAAGTTGTTCTAACCATGCAAGCCATTTTGTTATGACAAGTCTACTGGCAAAACAACCGTTGAATGTTGGCTACTGCGCAGCTCGCAGCTGACGTACACTCTACGCCTCACACATCTGTCTCGATTACCGTGATATTATCGATGATGTTTCTCCTCTTATGCTGACTTTTGTTTCCACCGTTCTTGCTAATTACATCAACACTTTCTTGCCATTTCATGTATGTATAGACAGTTCTCAGGATCACTTTCGAAAGCTATCTTTACATTTTGCTTTCTGTCAGTTTCATGTATTTTCGCTACATGTAAAAATTGACGTATCCGTATGCGACGTTAGCACCGTCGCGTTATGTTTATTTACCGCCATCTATCTCTGCGCGGTGGTGTACTCTTTGCTCGGGTCGGCTCCCCTCCTTTTTCCTCCCCGAACTCCCTCCCTGCCTTCCCTTTTCCCCTTCGTGCGTCATATTTTTTTGATTGGTGGTCGTAGTTTATTTTAGGGCTTGCATGGCCGCGCTCATCCTACTTTACGCCCTTCTGACGTCTGCCACGTTACGCCACTACCTTACGTCTGCTAGATCCCTGTTTTCACCTGATGGCTTAGCCGCACTTCACCTCGCCCAACAGAGGTCGACGCCGTTATCATGTTGTTGAGCTGACAATTCTTCCTGTCACGCTACAGAGTGATGAGACGCTTAAAAAGGCGAGTCGTGGAAAACGATAAACTTTGCGGTAGGGTTTTTAAATGCTTTGGTAATTTGTGTGACATAGTTGTGTTGTACCTTGGTTGTGCAGTAGTGCTAATTCATTTCAAAATTTTAGTTTTGGCCGTCCTTCCAAATTACTTTTCATCGCGTCGCCCTGTCCTTTTTTAACGTGTCGTGTTCGTCTTTGTTCGCCGTCCAAGTTTAATAAATATTTGGCATTGCACTGTTTCCACGACTTCATCGTTAGGGCGAAAATATTTCTAAGTGTTAGTTGTCTGTTATTGTAGTTTTTATCAGTCGGAGTTGTGATGGGTCCCATACGACTGCCTCCCACCGTAATTGTTTTAATTGTTTTTATATAGGAATAAAGGAAAATGAGGCTTTGATTGTCAATTCTTTGCTGCCCTCCTACCTGTCAGTTTATAAAAGTTAAATGGGTGCTAGGAAATATACTAAGCCAAGAAATAAAAAACGTTTTAAGGTTGTTGTTTGCTAAAGTATAGTTTGGATCACTGTAATTGTATTGTTTGTAGTCATTGTTGGAGCCGAGAGGCATTTTATATCATGTAAGTTTTTTTTAATTTTGTGCTCCAAGATTAATGGTGCGTTTTAATGACTTGTATTAATTGTGTCAATAATTCATTATTCATTGTGATCTATAATTATCTATTGCTGTGATATTTATTGATATTCTTTTCATGGGCGTAATTTGGAATTTGTCAAAATAAATAGTGTTTAAAACTTGTTCTCTGCAGGCAATTATTTGTGAATCGTCACACATACATGGTTTTCGTAGGTGGAGCAAGTAAAACTGCGACAATGCTAGGAACGAAAATATAACTTATTAATTCAGTGTGACGATTGCAAGAGCAGAAAGTCTCGTAAAAATATATAAATACATGTTTAAAACACAAAGCATTCAGATTTTATTGCTCTATAAGTTATTAATGTTCGATACATTCAATTGAATTGCCATGGGGAGGGGGGGGGGATTTATTACGATTAAATTATAAATTTCACATACATTTTTCTAAAGATTGATTACACTACTAGAAAAATTGTCCGTTAAATTAAGGAAAGTACCGGTTACAAATTATCGAGACATCTTCCTGAAATTACGGACTCTTCGTTTTTTTTTCAATAACGTTCTCTCCGTAAATTTCACATATATCTCCGTGAATTCGCGGTACGTGTCCATGAACTTGCACGTTTTTTTTAATCTGCTGTTTATAAATAGGGGTAAAAAATNTCCGTGAATTCGCGGTACGTGTCCATGAACTTGCACGTTTTTTTTAATCTGCTGTTTATAAATAGGGGTAAAAAAATTTTTTTAACGTTATGTGGGTCTTTTTTTTGTGTATAAAAATGACTATAAAAAGGTCTAAAAACTTTTGTCTGGTAGCGAAATTTGAACTCTGAAAAAAAAAAAAAATCAACAGTTCATCATCTGACCCACCCGCCTACCATGCCTATGAAATTCATGCAAACATAATGTATGTACCTCTCTTAGTTTCTAGTCATATTAGTATGTTTGCGAGTTAACATTTTTATTTATTTCAGATTTACAAACAGGGGTAGTAAATTTTTTTTTTCGTAATGTATTTTACTGTGTTAACAGAGAAATTAAATAAAGTTTAAATATTTTGTCCTGTAGTGGGATTTTAACACGAATCGAAAGGTAGCACTCAAAAACTCGAACCCCCATCTACCACACCTTTAAAGGAAGTACTGTACTTCGTAAATATGAATTTTACACGAAAGTGGCGAACGCGTCTCTCTTTGTGTCAAGTCGTGTTAGAGCACTAGCTATTTGGTTTTATTTGCGGTTTATAAAACGANTTTTTTTAACGTTATGTGGGTATTTTTTTTGTGTATAAAAATGACTATAAAAAGGTCTAAAAACTTTTGTCTGGTAGCGGGATTTGAACTCTGAAAAAAAAAAAAAATCAACAGTTCATCATCTGACCCACCCGCCTACCATGCCTATGAAATTCATGCAAACATAATGTATGTACCTCTCTTAGTTTCTAGTCATATTAGTATGTTTGCGAGTTAATATTTTTATTTATTTCAGATTTACAAACAGGGATAGTAAATTTTTTTTTTCGTAATGTATTTTACTGTGTTAACAGAGAAATTAAATAAAGTTTAAATATTTTGTCCTGTAGTGGGATTTTAACACGAATCGAAAGGTAGCACTCAAAAACTCGAACCCCCATCTACCACACCTTTAAGCGAAGTACTGTACTTCGTAAATATGAATTTTACACGAAAGTGGCGAACGCGTCTCTCTTTGTGTCAAGTCGTGTTAGAGCACTAGCTATTTGGTTTTATTTGCGGTTTATAAAACGAGATTACGAAAAAAAATTGTTTTATCTTTGTTGCGTGGGTATTTCGCTGTGTATAAAGAAGGTTTTGTTCTGTAGCGGAATTCGAAAAAGAATCACTGAATTGGCACTCCATGAGTGGTTTGCCACTCAACTACTACTATTTTACATGGAGTAGTATTGTGAAGATGGGATTTTATACGCTTCAGGTATCATCGGCATTGATGGTGTCTTAATATCGAGGCCATAAGAATACGTAGAGCTTCCGTATCTTATATTTACGGAGTTCATTTCCGTTATTCGTCATTACGGAGTGCCTTTCCGTAAATTAACTCTACATCTCCGTAAAAGTTTCCGTAAATCCACAGAAATTTCTAACAGTGTACGAGAGTGCTTGAAAAACGCGAACCGGTAATATGTATGTACGTTAACGGCGCTCATCTTTAGTGACACAAACTACAAACAAATATCCTGAATGTAAATTTTTTATTCCTATGAGTCGGCGTGCCTCACGCAATTCTTAGGGACAGAGATTTACTGCGGATAAAAGTTAAAAGACTGCTGGCTTCCAGTATATTATGTGTGTGTCTAAAGATTTCCTTTCGTTATCGGCTGTCGTCTGCATGTGAAAAATGTTTCCCTTCTTCGATGGGCCAGAGGCACAATAATACTGAGAATTTATCATCTGCTAAGAAGATATATTTTTCGTCTCATGGCCAAGAGCTCCCTAAAATCACGTCACGAGTCGGCCAACATAAAGACAGCCCCAACGTCAAAATTTAGACTGCCGAGAGCGCTCGTGTTCCGGGCCGGTCAGACGACGAACTGACGTACTTTAAAGCTATTGGCTACTCCTTGGTGACGTTAGCGGTGTTGCCAAGGCTTTCAGTTTCCAGTTAAGAGAGAATATGTTCTCGGTGACAATAAAAGACTGCCGACGTATGTATTGCTCTGAGAGTTATGCATTTTGCAATAAAATGTTTTCTTATTGGTGAAGTTAAAAACTACCGAATAAAATTGTGTAATGCCCCGTTGCCAATTCAGATTAATGTTAAGTGGAGGTGAAGAGTGAGATAATGATTTTGATATAAATAGGCATGCTCTCAAGAGTTACGTGTGCTTGGTTCCCAGACTATTGAGGAGTCCACACCATGAGATAAGTTTGTTTTAATTAAAGGGGTTCTCAAAATAATAAAATTTTGTAACCGTGCGGAAACAAGTAGAAAAGGAAGTTTATGAATTAGATATGCGGCCGGAAAATTTTGTAACATTCTAATTGTATTTTTCCCCGATGGAAAAATTTGTATGTAAAAACAAAATGAAACAGTAAAAACAATATGCCATATTTGGGGCACTATGAAATTGATAATAGGTTTTTAATTTTTGAAATTGTTAGCAGCCGTAATAATTGATTTGAAAAGTTTTTGGTTTTGACAAAAGAAATTTGTAATGAAAATAGGCTATGAGATCGTAGAGATCAGGTTTTCTTGAAAGGCGGCAATTGTTAAGATATCTAAATTTCTATGTAGTTTGCGTATTTTTCTATCCGCGATATTCATTAAAATTCGGTATCCATTATATTATAGTAGGCGCAAGTCCCCTAGTGGCGGATGCCTAAGGTTTTCAGACAATAAAAAAAACCTGCTTCGAGAAATTACCTTTATTTATGAATTTACTACGTCAACAAAGTTTAAAACCAAATTAAATTAACAAAAAATGCAACTTCTGCAATAACAAACTTAAAAACATAAATCAATCTTTGGTAAAATAAGTTGCAATCACTGCAAGTGGCACCTAGTACCGGACGGACTTAACTTAGAGACACCAGCGCCGGACATCTTTAAAACATCGTGCATCGATCACATATGTAGGCATCTGAAANCGGACTTAACTTAGAGACACCAGCGCCGGACATCTTTAAAACATCGTGCATCGATCACATATGTAGGCATCTGAAATTCTGGGATGTCTGCACATGCTTCATGAGCCCACCCACGGCAGCTGGAGCACTGTATCCAGTCTTCGTCGTGGTCCTCTAAGCACACTACGCAAGTAGTTCCTATGTCAGATATTTGAGTTAACGGTTCCTTGTTCTTTCCTTCATCTCCACTTTTTCCTTTGGCCTTTTAACCTTTGGTTTGTTTCCCCTTCTCCTGTAGAGCTGTTCTAAACTTATTTCCCATTCCTTTCATTTTGTCCCTAACGTTCTCTTCATTCTCTTTTTCTTCAACAGCAATTTTGTATGGGGATAAAGTTAGAATTTCACTTTTTTCACATTTTATCTTCGGAGCAACTGATCTTTTTTGGTAGCATCTGGAAATGACGACAAACTATGGACAATCTGGACAACATCTGGATCAAAGCTAGTCGATGGCTTGGGACTGTTGATTGTTGGTGCTCTCAGCGATATGTCAGGATGTCTCTGCATGAAATCGTAGTTAAAAATGCTTACCAGCAGCACCTTTATCTTTATTAAATCGATGAGGAATCTTCAAAGCTTCAGCAAAGTCAAAAATTAACTTCAGAAACTCCTTTCTCATCAGCGGTAGACATCTATTGGACAAATATTTTACGTGCTCCACTAAAACTTCTTCGTACTCGGGTGAGAAGGTGTTAGTGAATCTACCGATCTTTGGTTGCAACGTTACTTCTTATCCACGGTTTAATAACGATGTTTCATCCTGTAGAGTGTTTTTTGGAACGTTGTAGCGCAACGAAGCTTCTGTCAAGCTAATTTTTTTTGGACAAAACCTTGTCTATCGCAGTTTGTAAACTTTGTTGGTCCCATTTTCCTTTCTTTTTCGTCTCTTCCATTTCGATTTCTCTGTTCTTCTATCCTCTAAAACGATGTACAACAATTATTATAAAATAAATATATAATTGCGAGAAAAAACAACTTGTTTACTGTCCGGCGATAAGGGACGACTTTGTGTCCGGTACTAGGGGACAAAGAATCCCCAAAATTACGTGTTTTTACCAATACTTGTTTGGAAATTAACAAAATCTTTCACAAACTTCGAATATTTATGGAACACTACGTGTAATAAAAACTACCATAAACATTTAAACACAAAAACATAGCAGTAACACTCACTTCGATCTTACGTGACGCAGTGTATTCCCGCCAAAAGCAGCAATCGACCGCTCCCACCTTGGCCTCGCGCGTCACTGGCAAACCGCGTCCCGCGACCGTGTAGCGCTACGCTCCCCCGCGCCCCTTTCACACGTTTTTGAAACGAACGCGTTGCGACTTGCCGAGATAGTACAAGTGTCCGATACTAGGTGCCGTCCGGCGTTACGGGCCTTCCCCATATTCTAGTTTAAAAAAATAAAAATATGTATAAGGGTTTGCTGTGAGGGGAGAAAAGTGTTATGAGATTTAAAATGATGGGCAATGTGTCCTAAAATTGTCTGAAGTAGCTTGTGACCCGGAAACAAAATGTATGAAGCATCAATATGAACTTTTTTGGAAACACATATTTTCCAGTTCTTGTGATTAAGATAAATANTCGTCGTGGTCCTCTAAGCACACTACGCAAGTAGTTCCTATGTCAGATATTTGAGTTAACGGTTCCTTGTTCTTTCCTTCATCTCCACTTTTTCCTTTGGCCTTTTAACCTTTGGNATGTCAGATATTTGAGTTAACGGTTCCTTGTTCTTTCCTTCATCTCCACTTTTTCCTTTGGCCTTTTAACCTTTGCTTTGTTTCCCCCTCTCCTGTAGAGCTGTTCTAAACTTATTTCCCATTCCTTTCATTTTGTCCCTAACGTTCTCTTCATTCTCTTTTTCTTCAACAGCAATTTTGTATGGGGATGAAGTTAGAATTTCACTTTTTTCACATTTTACCTTCGGAGCAACTGATCTTTTTTGGCAGCATCTGGAAATGACGACAAACTATGGACAATCTGGACAACATCTGGATCAAAGCTAGTCGATGGCTTGGGACTGTTGATTGTTGGTGCTCTCAGCGATATGTCAGGATGTCTCTGCATGAAATCGTAGTTAAAAATGCTTACCAGCAGCACCTTTATCTTTATTAAATCGATGAGGAATCTTCAAAGCTTCAGCAAAGTCAAAAATTAACTTCAGAAACTCCTTTCTCATCAGCGGTAGACATCTATTGGACAAATATTTTACGTGCTCCACTAAAACTTCTTCGTACTCGGGTGAGAAGGTGTTAGTGAATCTACCGATCTTTGGTTGCAACGTTACTTCTTATCCACGGTTTAATAACGATGTTTCATCCTGTAGAGTGTTTTTTGGAACGTTGTAGCGCAACGAAGCTTCTGTCAAGCTCATTTTTTTTGGACAAAACCCTGTCTACCGCAGTTTGTAAACTTCGTTGGTCCCATTTTCCTTTCTTTTTCGTCTCTTCCATTTCGATTTCTCTCCGTTCTTCTATCCTCTAAAACGATGTACAACAATTATTATAAAATAAATATATAATTGCGAGAAAAAAAANAACACTTATTATAAAAAAAAATATATAATTGCGAGAAAAAACAACTTGTTTACTGTCCGGCGTTAAGGGACGACTTTGTGTCCGGTACTAGGGGACAAAGAATCCCCAAAATTACGTGTTTTTACCAATACTTGTTTGGAAATTAACAAAATCTTTCACAAACTTCGAATATTTATGGAACACTACGTGTAATAAAAACTACCATAAACATTTAAATACAAAAACATAGCAGTAACACTCACTTCGATCTTACGTGACGCAGTGTATTCCCGCCAAAAGCAGCAATCGACGGCTCCCACCTTGGCCTCGCGCGTCACTGGCAAACCGCGTCCCGCGACCGTGTAGCGCTACGCTCCCCCGCGCCCCTTTCTCACGTTTTTGAAACGAACGCGTTGCGACTTGCCGAGATAGTACAAGTGTCCGATACTAGGTGCCGTCCGGCGTTACGGGCCTTCTCCATATTCTAGTTAAAAAAAATAGAAATATGTATAAGGGTTTGCTGTGAGGGGAGAAAAGTGTTATGAGATTTAAAATGATGGGCAATGTGTCCTAAAATTGTCTGAAGTAGCTTGTGACCCGAAAACAAAATGTATGAAGCATCAATATGAACTTTTTTGGAAACACATATTTTCCAGTTCTTGTGATTAAGATAAATANAAACAAAATGTATGAAGCATCAATATGAACTTTTTTGGAAACACATATTTTCCAGTTCTTGTGATTAAGATAAATATTTTTCCCCCCTCACAATGCAGTGCACAACCACGCTATTAATATCTTATTTTACAATTTCTGCTAAATATCGTTTGAGTTTTGGAGTGAAGCGATAAGCAGGCCAACGATAGCTGATCACACTTATATGTTCTACTGATTGGAGTTATTCGGGGGTTTCCTAAATGTCAAGTCTGCCGAGGGTAGAGGGCGTGTCACTGCAAACAGTTAAGAGCCCTCAAATTCCCGGTACCAAATATATATATATATATATATATATATATATATACTCGTATAATTATATATTATATAGTATGTAAATGAGACGTTAAAGTCATCTGAAAAAAATGGCGACATAAAAGATTTTTAGCGATTTTCCACATACACTCTTTTTTAGTATATTTGTCAGTTAACACTAGCAGTCACAAAATTTTCATAGGCCGGGACAGTTCTGAGGGTTGAAAATCGTTGAGCTAGACTGCGCAGTTGTTTGAGTACTCAGCCAGATGTCAACTGCCAATTTGGCGCTTGCTTCTCGACAATGTTTCTACCTGTAATCGGTAGTTTGATAACTACTGGCCCAAGTATTCCAGCCCGTTACTGATAAGCCGCGAACTAGTTCGAAAGTGACTAACTTACTAGTTCTTGGAGTCTAGCTTGCCTCAAAAAAAATTAATTTAATTAGGTTTCTAGGCAAGTGCATTGTGGTAAAGTCACACAGAGTACACACAGAGANCCTCAAAAAAAAATTAATTTAATTAGGTCTCTAGGCAAGTGCATTGTGGTAAAGTCACACAGAGTACACACAGAGTACACACAGAGACGAAATGGCGTGGCGGTTCCTTTGATGTTGACGTACCCACTCGTCGATTGGCTGCNCACACAGAGTACACACAGAGACGAAATGGCGTGGCGGTTCCTTTGATGTTGACGTACCCACTCGTCGATTGGCTGCGAGACGCCTTGTGTCTGATTGGCTATCGTATGTATTGTCTTGGCTGCAGGCCAGCGAGGGAGTTTTTAGGCAATGATTGGCGTACGGCGTTCCGACATGTCGCTAGTCAGTGCCGCCATTTTGCTGGCGTGTGCGTATGGAGCTCGCGGTATAAGCGGCTGTTTGACATCTGTATTGTTAAGTGATCTGTGTTATTAGAGCGAATTTTTACTTGAAGTTAAAGAACACTTGCCACAAAAACGTTCCACTCGTGCTAGGCTACACTTCAAAATCTTACGTCCACAAAGAGAGAGAAAAGAGATAGACAAGAGACTTGGGGAGGTGATTGTCGACTGTGGGGTAGAGGTTACAAGATGTGATGGGGACTGATGTTGGAAGCTATAACCTACAACTGCGTCCGGTGTCTCCCCTAGCGACAGCAGGTTACCATCTTCCAACCCCTAGCTCGTTCGACCTCACCACTGGGATATTGGGTCGAGGGATGTATTACTTTGTCAGGAAAATTTCGAATTTTCTTAAGAAAAGAGATGAAAAGAGGACATTTTAAAAAGTGAGTCATTTATCCACCACCGCAAGAACACCAGTTACTTTCGGCTCAGTAGCCCCACTTACCACCTTGTTTTTCGCCTAAACTATGTTGGACACGCTAACTGTACTGTGCAATATTTATTACTGGGTAGCTGTCAACCAGTACAGTACATCCTCTCATATGTAACATGCTATTGTAATATATCAAGATACATTGAAAATTGTATCTATTATTATGATGAGTTATTTCTTTTCTTGTGATAACGTATTGGGAAAAAGTTCAAACTTTTGTTACAGCAGTGTATTAAAAAAAAACCCACCAAACTGTAATTCACCTGCCAGGAAGGCGCCCGCATTAATTCTTCAGCTACCAGAGTCAAAAATTTTAAGTATGAGGCAAAATCCCACACATATTTAAATATGGGTATATATATATAACTGACATGGGCATATATAAATCATATATATACGCACACAAATACATACATGTCACCTTTCCATGTAGGCAAACAATAAGGAAAGATTTTTCTTCCTTTTTTTTAAAATTAAATCCCAACCTAAGGGATCACCCGGACTAAGCCACAAGCGGAAAGCTATTCAGGTGTATGGTCAAAACTNAAAATTAAATCCCAACCTAAGGGATCACCCGGACTAAGCCACAAGCGGAAAGCTATTCAGGTGTATGGTCAAAACTGTGCTTGGAATAGTGATCCAGTGTGAAACATCTTTGCAGAAACCGGTAAGATGCTGAGGAGTACGACAGATTCGATATGACTTCAAACACCGAACAATTATATTGTTCAAACAACAGGCAACTGGAGTATATTGTTACGTGTTGCTGGTCTGCGCCGCTGACCTTGGCCTGCCCCACGCGAGCCGGCGGAAGAGAAGGACAGAGTAGTGATATGATAGCTGGGCGGTGAGTCACTAAGGGATGTTTGAATGACAGACGAGCGATAATCCTACCAGCCGTTTGGAGTCATGAAGGCATTCTGCCGTGATAAACCTTTGGTGGTTCACCACTCCCGACCTTTGGGGGATAGAATTTCTGCATTTATCTGAAGAATGCTCTAGACTAGTGGCCTAGCGTGACTCGGGATGCTTTGAACCATTCAGATGATCAGAGTGACCGATATAAAAGTGTGACATGCCTCGCAGCTGGCAGTTGTTGAATGGATTAGTGGCTGAGTTTCAGCGATAGGCGACGAGCGGTNACAGGCTATTGTAATATATCAAGATACATTGAAAATTGTATCTATTATTATGATGAGTTATTTCTTTTCTTGTGACAACGTATTGGGAAAAAGTTCAAACTTTTGTTACAGCAGTGTATTAAAAAAAATCCCACCAAACTGTAATTCACCTGCCAGGAAGGCGCCAGCATTAATTCTTCAGCTACTAGAGTCAAAAATTTTAAGTATGAGGCAAAATCCCACACATATTTAAATATGGGTATATATATATATATATATATATATATATATAACTGACATGGGCATATATAAATCATATATATACGCACACAAATACATACATGTCACCTTTGCATGTAGGCAAACAATAAGGAAAGATTTTTCTTCCTTTTTTTAAAAATTAAATCCCAACCTAAGGGATCACCCGGACTAAGCCACAAGCGGAAAGCTATTCAGGTGTATGGTCAAAACTGTGCTTGGAATAGTGATCCAGTGTGAAACATCTTTGCAGAAACCGGTAAGATGCTGAGGAGTACGACAGATTCGATATGACTTCAAACACCGAACAATTATATTGTTCAAACAACAGGCAACTGGAGTATATTGTTACGTGTTGCTGGTCTGCGCCGCTGACCTTGGCCTGCCCCACGCGAGCCGGCGGAAGAGAAGGACAGAGTAGTGATATGATAGCTGGGCGGTGAGTCACTAAGGGATGTTTGAATGACAGACGAGCGATAATCCTACCAGCCGTTTGGAGTCATGAAGGCATTCTGCCGTGATAAACCTTTGGTGGTTCACCACTCCCGACCTTTGGGGGATAGAATTTCTGCATTTATCTGAAGAATGCTCTAGACTAGTGGCCTAGCGTGACTCGGGATGCTTTGAACCATTCAGATGATCAGAGTGACCGATATAAAAGTGTGACATGCCTCGCAGCTGGCAGTTGTTGAATGGATTAGTGGCTGAGTTTCAGCGATAGGCGACGAGCGGTGGGAGAAGTGACCAGCGAAATTGAAATCTGCGACTGCGAGTATAAAGCAGTGAAGAGTGCGGTTGACAGGCTGGACTATTGGACTAGATGCGTAAGTCAAAGACATTACAAATGATGGCAACAGACAGACTGAATGTGCCTATATTATGAGTTTAAATATACATTAAATATTGCGCTCACTGGGAAATAAAAGAGTAAGAGTGTAGATAGATAATTTAATGCCGTTAATANAAAGTGTGACATGCCTCGCAGCTGGCAGTTGTTGAATGGATTAGTGGCTGAGTTTCAGCGATAGGCGACGAGCGGCGGGAGAAGTGACCAGCGAAATTGAAATCTGCGACTGCGAGTATAAAGCAGTGAAGAGTGCGGTTGACAGGCTGGACTATTGGACTAGATGCGTAAGTCAAAGACATTACAAATGATGGCAACAGACAGACTGAATGTGCCTATATTATGAGTTGAAATATACATTAAATATTGCGCTCACTGGGAAATAAAAGAGTAAGAGTGTAGATAGATAATTTAATGCCGTTAATANAAATATACATTAAATATTGCGCTCACTGGGAAATAAAAGAGTAAGAGTGTAGATAGATAATTTAATGCCGTTAATAATAGCTGAGTGAATAAATTATAAATTAAATGTGTTCTTTTATTTTTAAGACCTTCATCCCTCACGAACTCAGACACACACATCAGGCGTCCATCGTAACACTGGAGTCAGAAGTGTGATGGAGACATTTAATTGTGAATTTAGTTAGACAGTAGGCAAATAATTAGTGATTAAGAAAATAATAATTAATTATGACGGGTTTGTACAACCATTGCAGTGAGTGTTAACTAGCAAAATGTCTGCATTACTGGAAGCACTGCGAGCATTAATTGAGGAATTAATAGCCAAGTGAGCGCAAAAGCAAGTAGCTTGAGGGAATATCTAAATACCGAGATTAATAGTGTGAAAAATAGTTTATATGACACTGTAAATAGCCAAATTCTTAGTGCACAAGAAAGTGTGAATGAAAATGTAAATAGCGTAAATGGGAATATAAATAGCCAGATAACTAATATAAGTGATTTAGTAGATAAGAAAATAGACACTGTAACTGAAAATGTAGACGGAATAATTGAAACTATAAATGAAAATCCAGACAGGAAGATAGATGGTATTAGCGAGTTGGTGTACATTAGAGTTGACTTTGTGGACAAAAAAATTGGCTGTGTAAATGAAAAAGTGGACAGTGTAAATTAAAGGATGGACACTATAAATGAAATAGTGGACAGTGTAAACNTGGCTGTGTAAATGAAAAAGTGGACAGTGTAAATTAAAGGATGGACACTATAAATGAAATAGTGGACAGTGTAAAGCAAGAATGGACAGTGTCGAGAACGAAATGAAACAGGAAATTAGGGTACTGAAGGAGTGGTAGGAATTTCTTCAGCAGTGTAGTTCCACGACCATCACACATGCAGCCGAGAAAAGAGGGAAAGCAGTGGAAACCATAACTAACACAGCAACTTCGGAGGCCTCAATTAAGCCCGCCCCTTACGATGACCAGACTTCTTGGCGGGAGTACCAANTGGCTGTGTAAATGAAAAAGTGGACAGTGTAAATTAAAGGATGGACACTATAAATGAAATAGTGGACAGTGTAAACGCAAGAATGGACAGTGTCGAGAACGAAATGAAACAGGAAATTAGGGTACTGAAGGAGTGGTAGGAATTTCTTCAGCAGTGTAGTTCCACGACCATCACACATGCAGCCGAGAAAAGAGGGAAAGCAGTGGAAACCACAACTAACACAGCAACTTCGGAGGCCTCAATTAAGCCCGCCCCTTACGATGACCAGACTTCTTGGCGGGAGTACCAANAACTAACACAGCAACTTCGGAGGCCTCAATTAAGCCCGCCCCTTACGATGACCAGACTTCTTGGCGGGAGTACCAACAACAGTTTGAAAGTTGCCACCCTGAATGGCTGGTCAGCCGAGCAGCAGGCTTACTACCTCGCGACTGTACTGAGAGGCCCTGCATTGAGCATACTACGATCTCTGCCAGAGCAATATGGACTGCAGAACCTCACACTGGTCTCGGCCTTGGAGTTACGTTTTGCCGATCGGTACTTGCTACATACCCACCACGCCCAACTACGAAGCCGCGCCCAGCGACCAGGAGAGTCACTGCAGGAGCTATGGCAAGACATTGTGTGGCTTTCCCACTTATCTCTGAAAGGGTATCCCGAGGAGGCGCGCAACAACATCGCAGTCGGCTCCTTCATCGATGCCATCTCCGACACAGAGGTATGGCAAGTGGTACGTCTAGTTGCACCCCACAACATGAAGGACGCCCTTACTCGAGCACTGAAGGTGGAGTCAGCAAGACATGTGGCCGCACACTGGCGTCTGGTACGGGCAGTGACGCTGNCCTTACTCGAGCACTGAAGGTGGAGTCAGCAAGACATGTGGCCGCACACTGGCGTCTGGTACGGGCAGTGACGCTAAATGAAGACAACGAAGACAGCATGGAGAATACACTGAAGTAGTTGCAGATGGATGTGAAGAACGTTGCTTTCAGAGTCCGCGCTACAGAGCTTCGACGCCCCCTACCCAAATGGCCTGACTGTTGGTCTTGTGGACAGCCAGGGCAATTGAGAGCCTACTGCCCACAACAACAGCAACAGAAGAAGCAGCGAGAAAAGAGGCAGCAAGAGGCAGGTGAGAATACAGCACACTCGGAAAACTTNCCTTACTCGAGCACTGAAGGTGGAGTCAGCAAGACATGTGGCCGCACACTGGCGTCTGGTACGGGCAGTGACGCTGAATGAAGACAACGAAGACAGCATGGAGAATACACTGAAGTAGTTGCAGATGGATGTGAAGAACGTTGCTTTCAGAGTCCGCGCTACAGAGCTTCGACGCCCCCTACCCAAATGGCCTGACTGTTGGTCTTGTGAACAGCCAGGGCAATTGAGAGCCTACTGCCCATAACAACAGCAACAGAAGAAGCAGCGAGAAAAGAGGCAGCAAGAGGCAGGTGAGAATACAGCACACTCGGAAAACTTGTAAACACCGATTTTGAGGGGCGAAGGTCGGTGACTGCTGGAGGGAAAGCCCCAATCTTCTAACATTTACTCTCGGTGAAAAAGGAATGGGATGTAATAATGGTGGAGGGGAGCTTGAATTATGTTCCTTGCCAGATGGTCGTCGATACTAGGGCGACCATAATAGTAGTAAGACCAGACATCCTCTGGCCTTCCCCAGCGATTGCCTGACGACAGCATGGAATGATGCTATTTGACTACAGTAAAAAGTGAGAACACATGAGTTAAAGGTAAGAGGAAAGTGACCGTGAAGCTTGGTGACATTAGCATAGAGCACGATGTTTATATAGCAGAAATAGGGGATTAATGTCTTTTGGGGCTTGAAGTACTATGTAGACTGGGGTGCTGAATTGATACTCAACTTGGTGTGCTATGGGTAGGCAGTACAGATTTGGTGGTGTCAACTTGGCATGATTGGTCCTCCCCAGTTAGCTGCCCAGCAGTATGTGGTCAACCCACTGTGCTGCCTGCTTCTAGTGAAATTGTCATTCCACGCAGATATCAAGGAAAGTTTGTAAGATGTTTAGNACGCAGATATCAAGGAAAGTTTGTAAGATGTTTAGGTCTAATTGAGACAGCAGAGAGGATTGACATCCTGCTGGGTAAAGTAGTTGTAGTTGGTCTCTTATAATTCTGACAGTTTTCCAGTTAGAATTATAATTTTATCCGATTGTGCCAATCGTCTTGAGGAAGGGGCTGTGATAGGTGTTTGCATGTAGGTCACACAGCTAAATGTTCCAGAAAATTCTAGAGTACAAAAAATAGAATGTCCTCTACCAGAGGTACTGGGTGAACTTCTAGTACGAACAAAAGAAAACCTTAACTGGTGCCAGAAGAAAGCTGTCTCTAAATTACTGCAGACCTTTGGACCTTTTAAGGACTGATATGACCTGCCACCACATTGATACAGGCGATGCCCGGCCCATAAAGTAGCTTCGCATGAGGCAGTTGCAGGAATTCTGAAGGAAATGAAGAAACTAGATGTGATATAATCATCAGTTAGCACACGGTGTTCCCTGTAGTTATTTTTAAAAATAAATACGGTTCTTTGAGGTTTTGTGTAGATTATCGCCAGCTTAATTATGTAACAAAGAAAAACTCTTATCCACTTCCATGGCTAGATGACACCTTAAACAGCCTAGCAGGTTCGCAGTGGTTTTTTACTTTGGACATAGAGAGNATCCACTTCCATGGCTAGATGACACCTTAAACAGCCTAGCAGGTTCGCAGTGGTTTTTTACTTTGGACATAGAGAGGGGGTACTGGCAATGCGAGGTAGCCCCAGAGGACCAAAAGAAGACTGCATTTTGTGTCCAAGGGAATGGGACCTGTTAGTTCAAAGTTATGCATTTTGGGATATGTAATTCCCTTGCTACCTTCGAATGCCTGATGGAAAATTTTTTACCTTTAGATATCGGTCAGGTTTACCATTGTTGTGACAGGAAGGACATTTGAAGAGCACTTTTGCTTAGACTCTGTATTTCAAAAAGTGGCTGCAGCCAACTTGAAACTTGTTCCTTAGAAACGCCACCTATTCCAAAAAGAAAATAAATTTCTTGGGACATACACTAAGGCGACAAAAGTCATGGGATACCTCCTAATATCATGTCGGACCTCCTTTTTCCCGGCGAAGTGCAGCAACTCGACGTGGCATGGACTCAACAAGTCGTTGGAAGTTCCCGGCAGAAATATTGAGCCATGCTGCCTCTATAGACGTCCATAATTGTGAAAGTGTTGCCAGTGCACGAGTTTGTGCACGAACTGACTACTCGATTATGTCCCATAAATGTTGGATGAGATTCATGTCAGGCGATCTTGGTGGCCAAATCATTCGCTGGTATTGTCCAGAATGTTCTTCAAACCAATCGCGAACAGTTGTGGCCTGGTGACATGGCGCATTGTCATCCATAACAATTCCATCGTTGTTTGGGTACATGAAGTCTATGAATGGCTGCAAGTGGCTGAATGTAACCCTTTACACTCAATGATCGGTTCATTTGGACCAGAGGACCCAGTCCACTTCATGTAAAAACAGCCCACGCCATTATGGAGCCACCACCAGCTTGCACAGTTCCTTGTTGACAACTTGGGTCCATGGATTCGTGGGGTCTGCACCACACTCTAACCCTACCAACTGAAATCGGGACTCATCTGACCAAGCCACGGTTTTCCAGTCGTCTAGGGTCCAACCGATATGGTCACGAGCCCAGGAGATGCGCTGCAGGCGATGTCGTGCTGTTAGTAAAGGCACTCGAGTCGGTATTCTGCTGGCATAGCCCAGTACAGCGAAAGTTCGCCGCACTGTCATAACGGATACGTTCGTCGTATGTCCCACATTGATTCCTGCGGTTATTTCACGCGGTGTTTTTTGTGTGTTATCACTGACCATTCTGCGCACAGTCGTTGGTCTCGGTCATTAAGTGCAGGCGGTCGGCCACTGCGTCCATTGTGGGAGGTTATGCCTGAAATTAGGTTTTCTCTGCACACTCTTGACACTGTAGATCTCGGAATGTTTAATTCCGTAACCATTTCCGAAATGGAATGTCCCATGCGTCTAGCTCCAATTACCATTCCGCGTTCAAAGTCTGTTAATTCCTGTCGTGCAGCCATAATCATGTCAGAAACCTTTTCACATGAATCACTTGACAACAAATGAAAGCTAAACCAATGCACTGCCCATTTATACATTTTGTACACGATACTACTGCCATCTGTAAATTTGCATATTGCTATCCCATGAATTTTGTCAGCTCAATGTATAGTGTCAGCACATGGAAATTGAAACAGATCCTGAGAAGACCAAAGCAATAAGAAATTAGCTGACACCAACCGACAAAATAGAAGTGCAGAGTTTTCTGTTATGATGTCCCTATTGCCGTCGATTTATAACTGGGTTCGCCACGATCGCCAAGCTGCTACATGAACTGACTGAGGCGAAAAGAAGATTTCATTGGACCACTGAGTGTGAAAATGGNGACAGATCCTGAGAAGACCAAAGCAATAAGAAATTAGCTGACACCAACAGACAAAATTGAAGTGCAGAGTTTTCTGTTATGATGTCCCTATTGCCGTCGATTTATAACTGGGTTTGCCACGATCGCCAAGCTGCTACATGAACTGACTGAGGCGAAAAGAAGATTTCATTGGACCACTGAGTGTGAAAATGGTTTTAGTAAACTAAAGAAAATTCTGATAGCTCCATTAGTCCTGGGTTTCCCAAAAAGCGAGGGTGTATTTATATTTTGAACTCTGGTGCTAGTTATTTAGGTTTTGGAGCTGTGTTATCTCAGTTTCAGGATGGGAAGGAAAGACCACAAGAATACTCCAGTAAGGTATGGCACAAGCCTGATAGAAATTATTGTGTTACACACAGGGACCTTCTAGTCAAGGTGAAGGCCATTTCACACTTCCACCCCTATCATTATGGCAGACATTTTATTCAAGGAACCGATCATGCTTCATTAGGCTGGCTACTAAATTTCAAGAACCCCGAAGGTCAAATAGCCTGGTTGATACAGCATCTTCAAAAATATGACTTTGAAATACAGCACAGATCTGGACGCCTTCATAGCAGTACAGATGCACTGTCTAGGAGGCCATATGAGCCATTTGTTGCCATTGCGAATGCCAGGAAGAAAATAGTGGAGAATCGCTGAAGGTATGGAGGACCAGAATTCAAGGTTGTTTATCTTGTAATGGGTCACCTACCTGGAGTTATGAGGGTGTTAGGAAATATCAGCTGAATGATCCCACTTTGTGGCCATTATTAAAGTGAAAGAAGCTGGCTGTCGGCTAAAATGGGAAGAGATATCTAGTCTGAGTGCAGCAGTCAAAGCATGCAGGGCACAATGGAATTCCCTGGTACTAAAGAATGGTGTACTTTACAGAAACTGGGAATGTAATGATGGAAAACACACACATTTACAGTTGGTTCTTCCAGAATGATAGGGTTCTAGAAGTCTTAAAAGAACTGCATAATACGGCAGCCAGTGGGCAATTTGGTCTTAATAAGACCCTTGACAGCGTTAGACTGAGATTATACTGGCATCATTGTCGGGAGGATGTTGAGAAGTGGTGTCGAATGTGCGACACCTGCACTGCGAGTAAGGGTCTAAGGAACAGGGGGCAAGGTCACCTCCAGTAATACAATGTTGGAGTCCCATTCGAGAGGATGACAGTGGATATTCTGGAACCCCTGCCTGTTACAGAGAGAGGTAGTCGGTATCTCCTGGTGGCCCAAGATTACTTTACTAAGTGGCCTGAGGTAATTCCCTTCCCAAATCAAGAAGCATGTACTGAGTCTGATAAGCTTATCGAGCATATCTTCTCGCGGTTTGGGGTGCATTTAGAACTCCATTCCGACCAGAGAAGAAACTTTAAGGTTGCAGTGTTCCAGGAGGTAACAAACATTCTGGGGATGAAAAATACTAGGACTACAGCCTTACACCTGAGTCGGATGAAATAGTTGAGAGACTTAACTGCACTCTTGAGCAATACTTGTCGATCTTTGTGGCAGACAACCAAAAGGACTGGAATACAAGGGTGCCATTGTTTCTTCTTGCTTACTGCTCAGCAGTTCACGAGTCCACAAGAGTAACACCATGAAGGATGCTTTTTGGAAGAGAGTTACGGCTCCCTAGTGACCTGCTGTTTGGCAGACCGACAGAAGAGGAAGCTGCAGCCCCTGATTATGCCAGCGAATTACATAACATACTTGGTGACATTCATGATTTTTCTCGACAGCACCTCAGAATAATAGTGACATGTTGAAGATGCTGTATGATAGGAGAATGTTGGGCGAGGTATTTTAAGGACAACTGGTATGGCTGTGCAACCCACAAGTGTACTGCCCGAAGATATAAAAATGCTGGCAAGGCCACTACAGGATTCTGAATAAGATCAATGATGTGGTCCTTCGAATTTGTCGTCAACGCTCTCGGACGAAGACGAAGGTTGTCCACATCGACCGACTGGAACTCTACGAAGGTCCGGATGATACAAAGTCTGTTCGGGACTAACAGACTTGAGGAGAGGGCAGTGTTAAGTATTGCTGGTCTGCGTTGCTGACCTTGTCCCGCCCCGCGCGAGCCGGCGGAAGAGGACAGAGTAGTGATATGATAGCTGGGTGGTGAGTCACTAAGAGATGTTTGAATGACAGGCGTGTGATATTTCTACCACCGTTTCAATTTATGAAGGCATTCTGCCACGATAACCCTTTGGTGGCTCGCCACTCCCGACCTTCGGTGGATAGAATTTATGCATTTATCTGAAGAATGCTCTGCATTAGTGACCCAGCATGACTCGGGCTGCTTTGAACCATTCAGATTGTCAGAGTGACTGATATAAAAGTGTGACAGGCCTCGGAGCCGGCAGTTGTTGAATGGATGAGTGGCTGAGTTTTAGCGATAGACGATGAGCGGCGGGAAAAGTGACCAGCGGAAGGGAAATCTGCGACTGCGAGTATTAAGCAGTGAAGAGTGCGATTGGCAGGATAGATTATTGGACTATAAACGTGAGTAAGAGACATTATAATTGATGGCAACAGAAAGACTGAACGTGTGTTAATGATGAGTATGAGTTAACTGATTATAACGAAACAGCGACATTGATAAGGCGTTAATTACAGTTAACATATATATTAAATATTGGGCTCACTGAGAAATAAAAAGAGTAAGAGTGTAGATAGATAATTTAATGCTGTTAATAATAGATGAGTGACCAAATTAGGAATCAAATTTGTTCTTTTATTATTATTAAGACCTCCATCCCTCACGAACTCAGATGCGCGTAACAATATTTTGTAAGCCATTACCCGATCGTCGCTCTGCGCACCACACATTTTCTGATGCTGAAATACGGACGCATTCGCTTACGTTTTTCACAGAAAAATTTAAATTCTTTTCCTTACAACCCGTGTTTCTTGAATCACGATAGAATCATCTTGTTCTGTGTGTGTGATATTTGCAATCCGAAGAAAATGATAGGTAAAGCCATCAACGGGATACTCGGCGTCATATATTTGAACGGCAATTCGCAGATGAACCATAGAGGTCGGCCAGAGGAACGATGAGAACGTACCTTCGGCCTCGGCGATGCACTAGCAGCCACGGAGTCGTAATGTTCCTAGCGGCNTTCCGAAATGGAATGTCCCATGCGTCTAGCTCCAATTACCATTCCGCGTTCAAAGTCTGTTAATTCCTGTCGTGCAGCCATAATCATGTCAGAAACCTTTTCACATGAATCACTTGACAACAAATGAAAGCTAAACCAATGCACTGCCCATTTATACATTTTGTACACGATACTACTGCCATCTGTAAATTTGCATATTGCTACCCCATGAATTTTGTCAGCTCAATGTATAGTGTCAGCACATGGAAATTGAAACAGATCCTGAGAAGACCAAAGCAATAAGAAATTAGCTGACACCAACCGACAAAATAGAAGTGCAGAGTTTTCTGTTATGATGTCCCTATTGCCGTCGATTTATAACTGGGTTCGCCACGATCGCCAAGCTGCTACATGAACTGACTGAGGCGAAAAGAAGATTTCATTGGACCACTGAGTGTGAAAATGGTTTTAGTAAACTAAAGAAAATTCTGATAGCTCCATTAGTCCTGGGTTTCCCAAAAAGCGAGGGTGTATTTATATTTTGAACTCTGGTGCTAGTTATTTAGGTTTTGGAGCTGTGTTATCTCAGTTTCAGGATGGGAAGGAAAGACCACAAGAATACTCCAGTAAGGTATGGCACAAGCCTGATAGAAATTATTGTGTTACACACAGGGACCTTCTAGTCAAGGTGAAGGCCATTTCACACTTCCACCCCTATCATTATGGCAGACATTTTATTCAAGGAACCGATCATGCTTCATTAGGCTGGCTACTAAATTTCAAGAACCCCGAAGGTCAAATAGCCTGGTTGATACAGCATCTTCAAAAATATGACTTTGAAATACAGCACAGATCTGGACGCCTTCATAGCATTACAGATGCACTGTCTAGGAGGCCATATGAGCCATTTGTTGCCATTGCGAATGCCAGGAAGAAAATAGTGGAGAATCGCTGAAGGTATGGAGGACANGGCCATATGAGCCATTTGTTGCCATTGCGAATGCCAGGAAGAAAATAGTGGAGAATCGCTGAAGGTATGGAGGACCAGAATTCAAGGTTGTTTATCTTGTAATGGGTCACCTACCTGGAGTTATGAGGGTGTTAGGAAATATCAGCTGAATGATCCCACTTTGTGGCCATTATTAAAGTGGAAAGAAGCTGGCTGTCGGCTAAAATGGGAAGATATATCTAGTCTGAGTGCAGCAGTCAAAGCATGCAGGGCACAATGGAATTCCCTGGTACTAAAGAATGGTGTACTTTACAGAAACTGGGAATGTAATGATGGAAAACACACACATTTACAGTTGGTTCTTCCAGAATGATAGGGTTCTAGAAGTCTTAAAAGAACTGCATAATACGGCAGCCAGTGGGCAATTTGGTCTTAATAAGACCCTTAACAGCGTTAGACTGAGATTATACTGGCATCATTGTCGGGAGGATGTTGAGAAGTGGTGTCGAATGTGCGACACCTGCACTGCGAGTAAGGGTCTAAGGAACAGGGGGCAAGGTCACCTCCAGTAATAGAATGTTGGAGTCCCATTCGAGAGGATGACAGTGGATATTCTGGAACCCCTGCCTGTTACAGAGAGAGGTAGTTGGTATCTCCTGGTGGCCCAAGATTACTTTACTAAGTGGCCTGAGGTAATTCCCCTCCCAAATCAAGAAGCATGTACTGAGTCTGATAAGCTTATCGAGCATATCTTCTCGCGGTTTGGGGTGCATTTAGAACTCCATTCCGACCAGAGAAGAAACTTTAAGGTTGCAGTGTTCCAGGAGGTAACAAACATTCTGGGGATGAAAAATACTAGGACTACAGCCTTACACCTCAGTCGGATGAAATAGTTGAGAGACTTAACTGCACTCTTGAGCAATACTTGTCGATCTTTGTGGCAGACAACCAAAAGGACTGGAATACAAGGGTGCCATTGTTTCTTCTTGCTTACTGCTCAGCAGTTCGCGAGTCCACAAGAGTAACACCATGAAGGATGCTTTTTGGAAGAGAGTTACGGCTCCCTAGTGACCTGCTGTTTGGCAGACCGACAGAAGAGGAAGCTGCAGCCCCTGATTATGCCAGCGAATTACATAATATACTTGGTGACATTCATGATTTTTCTCGACAGCACCTCAGAATAATAGTGACATGTTGAAGATGCTGTATGATAGGAGAATGTTGGGCGAGGTATTTTAAGGACAACTGGTATGGCTGTGAAACCCACAAGTGTACTGCCCGAAGATATAAAAATGCTGGCAAGGCCACTACAGGATTCTGAATAAGATCAATGATGTGGTCCTTCGAATTTGTCGTCAAGGCTCTCGGACGAAGACGAAGGTTGTCCACATCGACCGACTGGAACTCTACGAAGGTCCGGATGTTACAAAGTCTGTTCGGGACTAACAGACTTGAGGAGAGGGCAGTGTTAAGTATTGCTGGTCTGCGTTGCTGACCTTGTCCCGCCCCGCGCGAGCCGGCGGAAGAGGACAGAGTAGTGATATGATAGCTGGGTGGTGAGTCACTAAGAGATGTTTGAATGACAGGCGTGTGATATTTCTACCACCGTTTAAATTTATGAAGGCATTCTGCCACGATAACCCTTTGGTGGCTCGCCACTCCCGACCTTCGGTGGATAGAATTTATGCATTTATCTGAAGAATGCTCTGCATTAGTGACCCAGCATGACTCGGGCTGCTTTGAACCTTTCAGATTGTCAGAGTGACCGATATAAAAGTGTGACAGGCCTCGGAGCCGGCAGTTGTTGAATGTATGAGTGGCTGAGTTTTAGCGATAGACGATGAGCGGCGGGAAAAGTGACCAGCGGAAGGGAAATCTGCGACTGCGAGTATTAAGCAGTGAAGAGTGAGATTGGCAGGATAGATTATTGGACTATAAACGTGAGTAAGAGACATTATAATTGATGGCAACAGAAAGACTGAACGTGTGTTAATGATGAGTATGAGTTAACTGATTATAACGAAAGAGCGACATTGATAAGGCGTTAATTACAGTTAACATATATATTAAATATTGCGCTCACTGAGAAATAAAAAGAGTAAGAGTGTAGATAGATAATTTAATGCTGTTAATAATAGATGAGTGACCAAATTAGGAATCAAATTTGTTCTTTTATTATTATTAAGACCTCCATCCCTCACGAACTCAGATGCGCGTAACAATATTTTGTAAGCCATTACCCGATCGTCGCTCTGCGCACCACACATTTTCTGATGCTGAAATACGGACGCATTCGTTTACGTTTTTCACAGAAAAATTTAAATTCTTTTCCTTACAACCCGTGTTTCTTGAATCACGATAGAATCATCTTGTTCTGTGTGTGTGATATTTGCAATCCGAAGAAAATGATAGGTAGAGCCATCAACGGGATACTCGGCGTCATATATTTGAACGGCAATTCGCAGATGAACCATAGAGGTCGACCAGAGGAACGATGAGAACGTACCTTCGGCCTCGGCGATGCACTAGCAGCCACGGAGTCGTAATGTTCCTAGCGGCNCCAGAGGAACGATGAGAACGTACCTTCGGCCTCGGCGATGCACTAGCAGCCACGGAGTCGTAATGTTCCTAGCGGCCGATATTCAAAGCAGATGCTCTTTTGTGCTGGCCCCCATTCGGAGGAGGGGTTTGGAGGGCAAGCGGGGTTGTTTTACGACCGAGTGTTGGCGACCCTGGCGGCCGGGAAACAATGGCCAGATAAGGCGGGAACAAAACATTAACCTAACCACCGCTCTGCTCCTTCGCTCTTGCTGCCGCCACCGCAGCCAGCATGGATTAAAACGCGTCTACCTCCCGTTACAGTCAGCCATGCCGATCAAGAGAGTTCATCACGCGCAGAAATATTCTCCTTTAGCAGGGGGTCATCGAGTCGCTAACACCTTGGTTCCCTTCCGCGGATGTGTTCAAGGTCACTTTTGTTATAGTTCATTCATGGTTACTTCCAACTTTTCTAAAGCCCTGCTAAAATTCTACTTTCAGGATATTCTTCCACCTCGTGCAAACAAAGCTTAACTAAGTCTAAAAATTTACACCAAAAGGACATCGCACCATATTCATGCGCACTCAATTTAATGATAGTTTGCATGATAACTATTTCTTACTAGGCATTACCAACACACCTACTTTTTCCCTGTTTTATTCATATTAATTATAAATTAACTATTATAATTTATAGATAAAATGTAAGTAAAATTCTAATTTAATCTAAAATAAAATACTTTATTTTTAACGGAAGTATAAAACGCTTCAGGTACAAGGCATATTTATGAAACAACTAAACACCTCATACACGGGGTGATTTTTCAAAGGTTTCATTCAAAAAGCGTGAAGATACTGCAAATGTACTGTAACTACTGTTAACTGTCGACTTGTGTCTCTCACCTACATCACACGCTCTTACTCGTGCAGTAAGGTGAGCAAGGCCTTTGTAACCATCAACAAACATTTCAGCGACGGAAATTGGTGAGGCGAGAAAACTTTTAACTATGACCACAGAAATGTTCATAGAGAACTAAATCTTCAGAATATTAAATAAATACTTTTGAAAATGGACAANTTAACTATGACCACAGAAATGTTCATAGAGAACTAAATCTTCAGAATATTAAATAAATACTTTTGAAAATGGACAATGTACACAGAAATTGTAATTGTATTAAAAATTAAGATAATTTGCATAGAACATTTCCAATTCTGCATTTTGAACCGTAAATAAAAACTAGTCTACTCATTGTCTGCTGATAAATCTTCGTGCGTGAAATGTAANAATTCTGCATTTTGAACCGTAAATAAAAACTAGTCTACTCATTGTCTGCTGATAAATCTTCGTGCGTGAAATGTAATGTAAGATACAGTTTAAACATGAGTCTACAGAACACATATTCAGCAACGGTGAAAGTTCTCTAGGCTGCCACCTACCACGACGTATTTAGTTCCTTCTGATACGGTTAGAAGCACGGGATTTCTAAAGCCGACCAATCAGGCACCACATCACATTCCTCTCGTTCAGCGTATTTTAAGAAGCAGAAGGACATGCAGTAACTGCACGTAATCTGAATTGAGTTCAGCGGTGTTGGTACATGTATCCTCCTGCGCCGGAAGATTTTCATTTCAGATCTTAAACACAACAACATGAACAGCAGACTAGCACATAATTTCCCAGACACTCCATTCTCACATCTTTGTCGTCTTTCATTACCTCGAGAGCTTATTTATGACATGCAGTACACCTTCACTGTATCATTACACCGTAAAACGATAGGGTGACATGTGGAAGTCCCGNGCTTATATATGACATGCAGTACACCTTCACTGTATCATTACACCGTAAAACGATAGGGTGACATGTGGAAGTCCCACAGAGGCTAAATGCCTACGGAAACACTGTCCGCCAGTTCACTACTTTGTGCTTAGCGGAGATATCGCATGACGCTTNCAGAGGCTAAATGCCTACGGAAACACTGTCCGCCAGTTCACTACTTTGTGCTTAGCGGAGATATCGCATGACGCTTCGTCTTCCGCCGCAGCGAACAGAAGCGAACTCTTGCGAGCGAGCACCAGCAAACAATTCGCACATGTTTTCTAGCATTCGCTCCTCTCTTATCTAAAGCTGTTCGACTCTCGTTTTCACCGGAGTGGAAGGAAGAGGACTCGTTTGAGCGAGCACCACCTAAACGAATCAATTTAGTTTTCGCGATTAGTCAAACCATTGGCTACGTTCACTAGAGTGTTACTTTTGTGTATACTTTATGGGAAAAAAATTTTTAGAATGGGAAAATGGAAAACAGAACCAACCACANTAGAGTGTTACTTTTGTGTATACTTTATGGGAAAAAAATTTTTAGAATGGGAAAATGGAAAACAGAACCAACCACAAAGTGTATTAGTGTCTATTTTGTGGACTAACTGTATTTTGTATTATGGCTCGAATCATTCAAAACTGAGGAACAAATATATAACAGAACTTGGCTGCCGGAATTTTTATATAAGCGTCACATTCACACTGTCATGCCAAACGTCTCACACATATTCGTGACTGAAACCGTCCTGTGTCTGAACCTCAATTTTACCAGTACAAAAAAAAATAGGTTTTCGGATATAGCAGGCATAAGTGCTCGAGGTACTGCTCTGTAAAAAATTATATGTCTTCATGAGACAGCTCACTGCCCAACAAAGCATAAGAAACATATATATATATATATATANAAACACACACACACATATATATATATATATATATATATATATATATATATAGAGGTAAACAAAATGAAGGTTACATAAAATGTGCAAGTTGCTGGAAATGCTAGTACACATGTTGACGAATGTTCATTTTCCTGTTTACTCTGCAGCGAACACCGAACGGCAGTGAACTCGAATATCCTTCGATGATAAGCTGGAAAGACAGAGAACGGATAAATTTGCAACGAATGGAAACCGAACCTGGCCGAACGCTAACGAACCAGTGATTAAGCCATAATTACCCACGCATTTTTGTGTCGAAGTTCTGTTCTGAAGCCAGAATTCACTGTTATAGGAAATACTTACACAGTCACATATANCACGCATTTTTGTGTCGAAGTTCTGTTCTGAAGCCAGAATTCACTGTTATAGGAAATACTTACACAGTCACATATACAATCACAGACATGCAGACCCCAACATACAATTATGTTGATTATTGCTATATGGTCTAAGGATGTTAACATGATACCAATAAACCCTCTGATATTTGTCTTTCATGAACTATCATCAGTCTTCATAGAATATTACTAGATACATCTTGTTTCTACAGCCATGAATATTTTTCTCAACAGTGACTAAACAAGAGAATACTNCACGCATTTTTGTGTCGAAGTTCTGTTCTGAAGCCAGAATTCACTGTTATAGGAAATACTTACACAGTCACATATGCAATCACAGACATGACCCCAACATACAATTATGTTGATTATTGCTATATGGTCTAAGGATGTTAACATGATACCAATAAACCCTCTGATATTTGTCTTTCATGAACTATCATCAGTCTTGATAGAATATTACTAGATACATCTTGTTTCTACAGCCATGAATATTTTTCTCAACAGTGACTAAACAAGAGAATACTTGCGAAATAACCTCTTATAAAGCGAACTCCAGCAGCACACGCCAGTAAAATGGTGCCACCTGCCAGAAGCATGGCACAACGCCGTTCGCCAGTCAGCGTTTGGTAACTTGCCAGGTGGCAGCCCAACCAATAGGAAATTTTTCGTAGCACATATATAATAGCCAGTTGGACAAAAGGCCCACTTCCAGAACTTCGCGGACTAAATCAGCATATAGTTACTCCTACATCAAATAAACCGCTAAGGTTATCATTCGTGTTCATCGCGAGACGCACAGTGGCGTGCGACACATGCTTCACGCATTCGTCGTCTTGCGCGCACGCATCCGTTCGGAACACGCACGTACCGTGCAGGCCACTAAGGTCAACACTGCCCTTCTGTGTGTGACGACGCTCCTAGTCACTCACTCGCTAATTAGTCCAGTCAATATAGACATGAAAAGGGGCTCGACCTTACATTTGATTCAGTAGTTATGATATTACGATATGTTGTTTGGACCCAAGCCCGTAGTAGAAATTCAAGTTTTGCAACCCCCGAAAAGGTGTGCCACCAGCGTGGCAGTCAAAAAACAGCGAAATTTTCGCTCTTTTTCCAGATTTTGCTCAATATCTTCCGAAATATACGTCTGACGGGAAAATATGTCCCATACGTTTTTAAAGTATATAAAATTTTCGGCAATCGAAAATCCAGGCTGTTTGTTTACGTTCAGTAGTTTCCAAGATACAGCTCTTTAAACATAGGCCATTTTTCCCAAAAAATAAAAATTTTAAGTTTTGGCCTCTTATATTGTTAAATACCGCCGAAACAACTCGTCCTACGAGAAACTTTAAGCGAAATAAATTTAAAAGTACATTTATTTAGCTTTAATTTGAGCACTGGTGGGCACTTGTATACCCAACAGTTCTCTCTCAAATGGCGAAAACCTTGAAAATTGACTTAATGGAAAATTAAAGAAAAAGTGCGTCTAACATTGTGAATACGCTCTATAATGATGAAATGTGTTATGTTAGCATGTAGGGACTAATTATTTAGAATAATACAACCATAGCACCTGTACAACGTAGTGCCAACCTTGTTTACAAAAAGTTATTAAATATAATACATATAACATATAATTTTTTCTCAATGTCAATTATAATAAATTAAGAACCAGAGATGATCCGAACTTTGGAACATTTGCATTTATGGTTACGATTCATGTTATTAGTAGAGTTCGTAAATATGATTCTTTTTGCGCTATGTGGGGGCCGAGTGACGGGCCCTTTGTGCAAGAGGGGAAGAGGGTCGGCAGGTAGGCGTCCCTCCCAGCCCCCTACCCAGGTCAAGCCAACGATCCCCTCACTATTCCTTCTTCAGTTGCGTGGTAGATTTACAAGAGTGCGGGTTGTTAAATCAGTGAGATATCTATCCCTCCAGACATATGTTTCATTTGTCGTACGACATTGGATGAAGGCCCAGTCGTTGTGGTGAAAGAAAAAGGCATTTCCACTCTACTAACTGCGAGTCAACAACGTTGTCTACAGGAAAATGTGAGTTACCTTCGAAACCGTCATAAAGTAACCGTTTATGATACGTGTAGAAAGAGGTACATTGCTAAAAAGAATGTTGAAGCGTCTGTTCGTCGTGGAGAGGATTGTGTTCCTGACACCCCCCGATCCTCAAGATCAAGTTTGATTGGCTGGAACCTTCAATAAAATTTGTATTTTGTGTGGTTTAGATATTACGGAAGAGTTCCTCAGGCTACAGCAAATACTCCCTCATTTCAGAGTTGAAAAATCTGAATCGAGGGATACTATTTTAGATGCAGCTCGATGGCGAGGTGATGATTGGGGGAAACAGCTTATGAAACGCCTCAAAACTGAACATGACTTGGTTGCTGCTGACGCTAGGTACCACATCCAGTGTTACAAAAAGTTATTTGCCAAACAGGCAAAAAACTGGACATAAAAGAGGATATCGACCACTTGCACAGTTAGATGAGGCCATGGAGTGCATTTACAATTACATTTTGGACAGTGACGAATGCCAATTTTCGTTAGACGATCTAATAAAGCAGACTGAAGTAGCTTGTGACCCAGCTGTAAGAACTGTGAAATCTCGCCTCACCAGACGCTTTGGGAAGGAGATCATTATTACGTAGCTCGGCTCTTGCAAAAGAGCAGTGGTGACTTTAAAAAATACTGGACATAAAATTTTCTACGATAAATGGTATGAGGAAAGAAAGGGTGATGTTCAGGAAGAGCGGCTGAGAGTTGTAAAGTCTGCAGATGACATAATTTTGGAAGATATCCGCTCACAAGTGTACGAAACTAATGAGTATCCACCGTCTGATGATTTTTTACAGAATGTTGAGTCCGTTATCCCTGAGTCTTTAAAACTGTTTTATGAGACCGTCATCCTGAAACACAAGAGAGGTGTTCTCAACATGTGGAGAAATAAATGTGTAGCTTTTTCACATGCTCTTATATCAACTGCACGGCTACGATCTTTCATTTCTTCACTTATGACAGGGGTTGGGACCTACTTATATAGGAAATTTGGCTCAAAACATCTTGTAAACATGTGCTCAGCTCTAGGATTTTCATGCACTTACAGTGAGGCATTGCAGCTCGAAACATCTGCTTTGATGTGGCCAGAATCGTCACCACCAATTGTAAAAGAGAGTTTCATGCAGTTTGTTTTTGACAATGCTGACGTGAATGTTAATACGTTGGATGGGGAAAATACCTTCCACGAAATGGGAGGTATTATGTACATAACCCCCACGATGCAGTAATGCCAGACCAGAATATCCCACGTTTAAAGCAGTATGCGCTTGCTGAGAGTGTAAGCTTGTGGGGATCAATAGAACTCAAACATTGCACTGTGAGAAAAAATTCGGGCTTATCAGCGATTATNAGAGTGTAAGCTTGTGGGGATCAATAGAACTCAAACATTGCACTGTGAGAAAAAATTCGGGCTTATCAGCGATTATGATAAATACCTTAGAGGGAGGCTATGAAATTGGGGGTGATATACTGCCATCAGCGCCAGAACTGTACTGGTTATATGGAAAAACCTTCAACACTCCAGATATCCCTGGTTGTAACGGCTTCATGGAACAGGTGACTAATGGTCTTGCCTTTCATTGCTCAAAAATTATTTTCCTCCCCTTCATCCACGCTCCTCCTACGGATTATGATACCCTTTTCACATTACTTGTTGAAGCCAGTGATAGAACCAAAGCTTATTCTCAAACAGTATGCTTCGTTACCTTCGATCAACCCTTGTTCATGAAAGCAAGATACATTATTAAGAGTGGCCAACATCCTGAATTGAGCAATGTGATCGTGCGGCTTGGGGGGTTACACCTCCTCATGTCGTTCATGGGTTGTATCGGGGTCATCATGGTAGGGAGTGGCTTAAAGGAGCTGTTCATGACTATTTATGCAGATCATAGTGTGGACAAAATGCTGAATAGTCACGCCTATTCACGGCCAGTGCGAGGACACATTTTGGCTAATGCAGTGTTGGCTGGCTTTAGTTTTAATGCAATTGAAGAGGAAAGAGCCAAAATCGACGACATACTAAGTGAAACTGAGAGGTCTCTTATAAGGTCAGCAAATGAAAGTGACACTTACCAAATCCTGAAAGCAAAATTTGAAATGGCATTACATAGATTGGAAGGTAATGGTCACATATCGAAGCTGTGGGTCCAATATTTTTGCATGACTACTCTCATAAGTGGAACATTTTTGCCATATCTCCTGCACTACTGGGGAGCAGCACGTTGACATGAGACCTTCTAGAATTATTACAGGCAGTGCTGATGTTGAAAAACTAAAAACTTGGTTCATGATACACTCTCCATTTCCCATTACTGCTAAGTTGCTATCCNCCAACATCCTGAATTGAGCAATGTGATCGTGCGGCTTGGGGGGTTACACCTCCTCATGTCGTTCATGGGTTGTATAGGGGTCATCATGGTAGGGAGTGGCTTAAAGGAGCTGTTCATGACTATTTATGCAGATCATAGTGTGGACAAAATGCTGAATAGTCACGCCTATTCACGGCCAGTGCGAGGACACATTTTGGCTAATGCAGTGTTGACTGGCTTTAGTTTTAATGCAATTGAAGAGGAAAGAGCCAAAATCGACGACATACTAAGTGAAACTGAGAGGTCTCTTATAAGGTCAGCAAATGAAAGTGACACTTACCAAATCCTGAAAGCAAAATTTGAAATGGCATTACATAGATTGGAAGGTAATGGTCACATATCGAAGCTGTGGGTCCAATATTTTTGCATGACTACTCTCATAAGTGGAACATTTTTGCCATATCTCCTGCACTACTGGGGAGCAGCACGTTGACATGAGACCTTCTAGAATTATTANAACTATTCATCCAAGCTAAGCGAACGGGTGATTGGAACCTTCACCTGTACAGTGTCCACAAAATGCTACCTTTTTTTAATTCAGCTGGTCATTATTTCTATGTAAAGAGTGCCCACATATATCTTCAGGATATGCTTGCTCTTGAACAGCGGATGGATCCTGCAGACATTGCAAAGTTCACAGATGGACATTTCACAATCCGTCGATCTGATAAGTTTTGGTCTGGTCTGTGGACAGACTTGACAATTCAGCAAAAGCTAATGAGGTCAATGAAAAGCCGTGGTGAATTGACACAAGGGTGTGGAATCACCAGCAGTGTGTTGGCAAGGTGGACCAGCGGGATGGTTTTCATGGTAAATGTATGCGAGGAAGTGGAACATTTTTGCCATATCTCCTGCACTACTGGGGAGCAGCACGTTGACATGAGACCTTCTAGAATTATTACAGACAGTGCTGATGTTGAAAAACTAAAAACTTGGTTCATGATACACTCTCCATTTCCCATTACTGCTAAGTTGCTATCCATCAGTAGTGGAATTGTGGGAACTTCAGACATAAATTGCTACATGGCTCAACAACTAGGAACTGAAGGAGTCAAGAAAATCATTGGGGACACATTTGGAAAAGTAGCATTCAAACATAAGGACAAAGTAGCCACATTAGCATCCATCACCAACTCTGTGAAAGTGGCATATAAGAGTGTGACAGTTGATCCCCTTATGATTTTCCAAAGAGTGTGCATAACCAAAACATCGGAGGAAGAATTGAAAGATCATTTCAAGTATGAATTATCCCCATTTCCCATGTCTCTGTTCAATTAACAGGGAATGAGGAAGGGGACCAAGTCAACACTCTACTCAGCTTTCACTCCACTCCCTAACCACTCGTCAATTGACAGTAACACCTATGTATTTGTGGATGGAGGGTACCTGTTACACAAGGTTGTCTGGTCGCGCAAAATTTCAGTGAAAATTATCGTATCAGGGTACTTGAGCTACATCAAAAATCGCTTTGGTGGCATTGTGTCCATTTTTTTTGATGAGGCTGCCAAAAAGAACACCAAAAGTGCGGAAAGACTACGATGCTGTGTCTCAGTTCTGCAATGATGTAATCTTTGAACAGTCCACCCTCATCCAAATACCTCAGGAAAAAGGTTTTGTCCAATGAGAACAACAAGAGGCGCCTCATTACACTTCTGAGCAATGTAATGGAGGAGCAGGGCATATAAGTCAATGTAGCGGAAGAAGATGCTGATCGGGACATTGTGGTAATGGCACTATCGAATAGTATGGCATTTGAACTGGTCGTCATAGTAGGCGGATATCTTGACCTCCTTGTCCTTCTCAATAGCCTGGGCTCAAATGCCATAAATGTCTACTTCTAGAAGAGTAGCAGAGATGAAGCCGGTTATTGCCATTATTCTAGCTTCTCTCACAATCTTCAGTACATGGAAAGCTATCCAGGGATAGTTCTATTCATACATGCCTTCACCGGGTGTGACACCACCTCAGCACCATTTGGGCAGGGCAAAACAAAGTTAACTAACATCTTTATCTTTAACAAAAATCCCAAACTGGTAGAACTTTCCAACGTTTTCCTACACCCACATTCAACGAAAGAAGCCGTAGTAAAAGCTGGGGAGCAGAGTTTTGTTGCTCTTTACGGCGGTGACTTACAAAATGACACCTTGAACAGCCTATGCTATAAAATTTTGGTCAAGTCAGCAGCCAACACCAAGCTCAATCTTGCTCGCTTACCCCCAACAGAAGACACGTCAGCTCACCATTCTCAAAGAACATACCACCAGGTTCAGAAGTGGTTGGGGGTCCACAAGAATCCAACAGATTGGGGTTTGATGCTTGGCGATCAAGGGCTCACCCTTATCACCACAACCATAGACCCTGCTCCTCAGCTCTTACTGCGGATGATATCATGCAAATGCAAGAAAGGATGCAGCGGTGGGTGCAGTTGCCGCAAAGGTGGGCTCAAGTGCTCAGCCCTTTGCCGCTTCTGTGGTAGGAAATGCGACAACATGCAGGTTCCCCAGATAGAGGATTCTGACGACGAGAAAATCTCTATCACCACAACTCAACCACTCATTCATAGTGAACCTCCGCCCTCTCATCATCAGGAGAGCAGCCAGGAGACAACAGAAAGGACATCTACTCCTACAAGTACTTCCGACAAGGAACTTTCCAAACCTTGACCTTCAAAAAAAGTTTTATATCAGTAGCTTTTCTTGTTCATAATAAAATACTATTGACCTACAAATTGTAATTGCACTGTTTTTCTTTCATTTTCCCTTAAGTCAATTTTCAAGGTTTTCGCTTGTGTACCTATATGCCATTTGTGAGAGAACTATTGGGTCTACAAGTGCTCACCAGTGCTCAAGTTAAAGCTAAATAAATGTACTTTTAAATTTATTTCGCTTAAAGTTTTTCGTAGGACGAGTTGTTTCGACGGTATTTAACAATACAAGAGGCCAAAACTTAAAATTTTTATTTTTTTGGGAAAAATTGCCTACGTTTAAAGAGCTGTATCTTGGAAACTACTGAACGTAAACAAACAGCCTGGATTTTCGATTGCCGAAAACTTAATATACTTTAAAAACGTATGGGACATATTTTCCCGTCAGACGTATATTTCGGAAGATATTGAGCAAAAACTGGAAAAAGAGCGAAAATTTCGCTGTTTTTTGACTGCCACGCTGGTGGCACACCTTTTCGGGGGTTGCAAAACTTGAATTTCTACTACGGGCTTGGGTCCAAACAACATATCAAAATATTATAACTATTGAATCAAATGCAAGTTCGGATGTTTATATTGACTGGACTAAATAGCTATCACTGGCGTTTACACATTTCCCCGCTGCAATTTCTCGCGCTGGGTCCACCTGCCGGATTCTTATAAACTTATCGTTACATACGTCGATAAAATTTACACATCGAGTTGTCAAACAAGCTTATCCTAAGTGTTTTAACGTTACGGAATCTCAGTCGCTCGGTAAAGTGTGTGTGTTTTTTTATAATCTCCCCCCTCTTCTGTAANCCTGCCGGATTCTTATAAACTTATCGTTACATACGTCGATAAAATTTACACATCGAGTTGTCAAACAAGCTTATCCTAAGTGTTTTAACGTTACGGAATCTCAGTCGCTCGGTAAAGTGTGTGTGTTTTTTTATAATCTCCCCCCTCTTCTGTAAGCGCTGCGGTCGATGTAGCGATTAGAGTGCTCGCCTCCCATCATTGCCAACCGGCTTCGATTCCCGGCGTTGCCGCTCCCGATTTTCGCAAGTGGGAATCGTGCTGGGCGATGCCATTGCTCGGCGGGTTTACTCGGGAATCTCCCGTTTCCACCGCTCTTGCATTCCAACGCTGCTGCACACTCACCTCGCTTCACCTTCATTGGCTCTCAAGATCCCGATGTTAAGAGTAGCTCGAACTTACTATACTTCACCCCCCCCCTCCTGCTTCTTAATCCCTCCTTTGCTAAGGAGTTCAAAGTGGTAACGTAGCCCAAAAAGCAAGTGACATTATTGTACACGAATTTTGGAAATAACATGGGTTATCTTATTAAAATGAGCAGCTTTAAAGTATTAAATAACAGAAGCGAATATTCTCTGGTTTCGAGTAATAGATTTTCCTGGTAGCACGTAGAACAAACATGTGAATATGTTTTCGTATGTTCTGTCTTGTAATTATTTCACTAAATACAGAAGTTCAACAGTTATTGCATGCCCCATTTTAAACGCTGTTTCGACTGTGCTTTTTTACAATAGCTTTATACCCTGTCGTTACGAGACGATCGCTGTAACTGAAGTCCGCAACGTATATGACGTCACAAAAATACGAGAGTTTCAGTGATGTGGGTTTTCCAAAAATATTTGGATCAAACATTTTTCTGAAAATTTTTCTGTTAAAAACTCTGAAATAAAAAAACTTTTCCAGATTTTTTTTCTTTTATGATTTGTATAATAGGAACTATGAAAATAGTTTCTATTGGCCCATAACACAGAATACCAGTTATACATTTTGCTGTGCCATCAAGTGCTGATAGCATTACCGAGGGAAAGGCACTGTCCGTATTAGTGTAAATACTTACCTTTCACAGCACCTAGTAATGATTTTGCCTGTTGTACAACATGTCCCTCATGAACGAGTATACTCTCGATACAACGGGGCTAGATTAAAGAGGATCAGTACTCGCCGTCTTGGATTTAGGAAATTTTCGCCACAGCCTGTATTACAGATATTGCATTATGTTTTACTGATTGACACGGCATAGGGAACTGGATTGTACATCTTATAAACGCGTTATTAATTGTTTACTGCTACTAGTATCATTTCTGTAATCGCCTGTAAGAAATAATTTCTTATTTCTCCCCTTCAATTGTTAGTAAAAAATTAATAAAGGCAATTAATCTGTTTCATTTTAGGCATAATAAAGCTTCCGAAACTATTATCTATGCTNATCAAGTGCTGATAGCATTACCGAGGGAAAGGCACTGTCCGTATTAGTGTAAATACTTACCTTTCACAGCACCTAATGATTTTGCCTGTTGTACAACATGTCCCTCATGACGGATCAGTACTCGCCGTCTTGGATTTAGGAAATTTTCGCCACAGCCTGTATTACAGATATTGCATTATGTTTTACTGATTGACACGGCATAGGAAACTGGATTGTACATCTTATAAACGCGTTATTAATTGTTTACTGCTACTAGTATCATTTCTGTAATCGCCTGTAAGAAATAATTTCTTATTTCTCCCCTTCAATTGCTAGTAAAAAATTAATAAAGGCAATTAATCTGTTTCATTTTAGGCATAATAAAGCTTCCGAAACTATTATCTATGCTATGGAGAGCAAAAACTTACGTTAAACCTTTTGAAACGAAACTTGTTGCAACTAAATTAATGGACTCAAGATGGCGGGACTAATGACTTAATAGTTCATGGTAGGATTAAGGGTTTCCTGCGAAATACAACTAATCCCTGGAATTGTGAATTTCTGAAATAATAGTTGCAATTTAATATTAAAAACGACTCAGACACAAAAACATACACACACATGCACACAAATCAGAAATATAGAAAATAAACTCTCATGGAAATTCTCAACTTTATATTTGTATAAATAACTACTAACAAAAAAAATTATCAGTTCTTGGCATTTGTATGGGCAAAATTAAATATAGCAAGGATATATGGATTCGCAGAAAATACAGAAATTCTGGTAACGAGTTCACAGCTGATACTGAAATACGTTCGGATTGCCACCTTACCTGACTCGCACTAAGTGAGAGCCATGAAGCAGTGACGGAATGCAGTGGCAAGGGAGGAAATGAGAACAAAAAAAAAAACACCACCAGTCCTCGGAAATGTCTGTCACGTTTGCCACATTTGAAAATCTAGCTGGGACCCGCCGGGTATCAAACCAGGATCATCGCGTAGAAATGCCGGCGTTCTGACAGCACGGCCTACATTTATATAATAATGGACAGTATGTATATTTCAAAGTTCGTAAGACTGTTAAACTAATGTCTTGACCTCGTGACTTTCAATGTCTTACTGAGAACAGGAAGTAGAGTAGCAAGATAATGAATGAAGACAGCTTACTTCTAAGCATTATTTAGACTAGGTCTCACACGCCATATTTATCTATATAATTTTTTACTGATATAAGTCCTTAATAAGATAACTGTTACACGATTCATCATTCAATGGCTAGATATTTAGCATTACAGCTGACGTATACATGCCATAATTAATACGTAGTATGAAATAAACAGAATTTACTAAACGTTTTTACAGCTATAAAATTACGGACAAAAGTAATTCAATATGAAAATATTATTAACAACTTGTTAACGAGAAGTGGTAATAAACCTGACACGAAAAGGAAAAATGTACGTTATTAAATACGTAGATATAACTGCACTAGTTCTAGAGGATTCGAACCCGGGACTGGAGAGCAGCTGGTAGGCACGGTGTGTTGTTGTAAAGGAGACTGCGGCGTTGCTAGCGGTGACATAGCTGGTTGTGGAAACAAGGACTGCGGGCGTGAAGACGAGGTGCGAGATAAAACTGAACAGGACCCAACTAATTCTATAATACAATCTGTACTGCCACCGAAGGGCGCAAGGGGCGGGCGGAAAGGGAAAGGGTTGCAGAGAGTGGACGCGGAGGGGGTGGCTACACCGTGACCCGGGATGAGCTTTTGTCGCCAGAAACAGTCAGAGGGTAACTCAGATAAGGTTTCAATTTAAACTATAACCTTGCCGCTCACCGCCCTCCGTGACCACCCGCCAGCCCCTTAGCACCCCCTGCACCTAAATGACCACACTGTGGTCCAGCGGCGCGGTGCAGCAACACACACTCTCCAAATGCGTCGTGATTACGTCGACTCTAGTATAACCGGCAGATTCTTTTATCGACTTTGCAAACCAGTGTTCACTTCTAGAAAATTAACGTTTGTAAAAATGTGTAAAAATAGCAATGCTGGTCATGTGGAGAATCAGTTCCTTCTGCTAAACAAATGGCGACCTATCGGTGGTTCCCGACAGAAAGGAAATGCGAGAAGTCTCTTGACTTGAAAACACTGAAGAAGTGACATATTATTTCCCAGGATTTCCTCCGAAGGATTGGAAATCGTATTCAGTTAATGAGATATCTACGTTTTAAGAAATTTACTGTATATTTCCCGCACGGACCCACAAAGCAGTAATGCCAAAATTTTATTGATGACAATGATCAAATATTAATGGAACGTAGTATACTTGTAACGCTGACTGAAAAAAAAAATATATTTGTAAGTGTATGCAAAAATTGTTTGGTTTATGCTTTCCAAAGCAAAATGTTGTTATTGGTAAAAAACAGATCGTGGTGCCCAATAAGCTATTTAGTGCTCACTAACATATTTGTTTATTGCCAAAAGTTTATTGGCTGCCACCAAATGTTTAGTTGGCAGCAATAGAATTAATTTCATCCACAGTAAAATACTTTTGCCGTGGCTGGAAACATACAGTAAATCCGTCATATTCTGCGCATGAACTCTGGCATATTCGAAGCGGCCACCTTCTGTCTAGTCACGTCGCCATATTTATCTGTGTTCGGTTTTTTGCACCAGGTGACGAACTAATTCACGAGGGATATTCTTAAGTATCTTATGAATGGATTGTATCATTTCTTTATTCCAAGTAAGTCAATGTTACACGTAAATGATTCCAGGAAATTATCTTTCCATGAAGTGAATTGTGCAAACCTTGTGGCGTGTGTCACATATAAGAGTTCTGTTATATACATGTTGAAGACAGAACTTGAACGTAGAGCTAGGTAGCGTAATGGTGACACGCTGGGCTCGTAGTTGATAGGTCCAACATTCGAATCCGCTCATGACGACTTTAAACTTCGTATTTGATTGTTTTTAGTCCATACCTACCTACAAAGGCCCACAACACCTTCGTCAACCCACTAACCAGTATTGCTGCTATCATCGTAACATGTTCGCTGCGAATAACGAGCACATTAGTGCCTACGAACACATTGCATTTATTGGTTTCCACAAACTCATTTTGTAGTTTCTATAAATACTGGAATGTTTAAAATTTTTTATTAGTACTATCAAATCCTTTGTCATGCTTTTATTGACAAAATAATTTGTTGGTCGGCAATAAAAATTGTTTGGTCACCACAAAACTGCGGTCTCATGGCCTTGTTTGGCATGGGATTCGAACCAGTATTCTCTCTTTTGGCGACTGTAAACTATTAAAAACCTGTGGTTATACATGCTTCCTCTAATTCCAAAACTATGGCCGTCTTTTTACAAACATACCAACCGTTTTGTGATTTTTATTACTAAAAAAACGTACATATGACATTTCGGTAGAAAAATAATGGGTTGGATTCTGGCTCATTCTCAATAAAGCGAATGTCAGTAAGTCTGTCAACAATACAATGTCTGTCTGGAGTTCCCGCTTGCGTGGCGAATAAATAAATTTGCAGAAATTTGCCTTTTTGTTATAAAAAATAGTAAAGTTTCAAATGAACTGGGGAAAAACTGACATCTAGTTAAGAGTACAGTTTCGTCGATCATATCCCCCATGTTGCAGTATGTATGTACGTTTTGCAAACGATTATTTGGAAACTACAGATATAGTACTGTCTCTTACAGAACGTTTTAAGAAACATACAAAATTGTTAATGCAGCTCCGTGCTAATAATACATTTGAAGTATACAACATTTTTTGTTGAAATTCGAAGTGTTACACATACTACGGTAACATGTCGTAACATTTGGGCTAATTTTTTTGCAGTGATACCGAAATAAACTAAGCAAATAGTTTCGAAATATTTACTTGTGGAAACGCAAACATAAGACTCATAAAACTCACAATTATCCAGTCTCGAGAAGGGATGGCATCTACAGTTACGAATATTTTTTCGCGAAAATGAGGTGTTCCAATAAATTACATATTTCTCTGGTTTAGTTAAATAGTGTAAAAACGGATGAGACGAAACGGGATAAACGTGTAGGAACATAAGGGATTTATACGGAACCAATATGAAGAGTTCGAGAAAATCCCCACACCACACTAGCGTAATTTGTTCGACTTTACATTGGGTCACTCCTGACACTCAACCATATACAGGACAAAGTGAATACGTCATCATCTTAAATTTATTTAGTAATATTTACCAAACGATTTTTTTTCTATATTTAGTTTTTAAAAACAGGGCCCGTGATAGTCTACTGTAAGATCCATCTTTTTTACTGTCCCTGCTCTATTACTTTAGTAACATATAACTAGATTTTTTTTTTTTACCTCACTTCAGAAAATACGTATAGAACCCATTCTACACCAAATTTGGAAAATATTGTTTCAAAATGCAGAACGCGAAAATAATAATTAAGTTTTTAATATAATTGCTTGAAAATTAATAAAAAAAATACAAACATGCGAGGTGGGCGGGATCTAGCCGCCTTGACATAATGACGATGTGAAGTTTCTCCGATTACTTGACAACATAAACTGTGGCTCGAGAGCGCTTATACGTATGAGTTGCGTGGGAAATGTTCAGTATCATGGAAATAAAATGACTGGGTCGTGGAAGGAGACCAAACGTAGTTCATGCGATGTGGTTCGGATACAAGAGCTGCGGAGCACAAGCCACGTGTTCCAAACGACATAACCGGCTTACCTGATAGTCGACCACAGCGCTGTCCCGAGGCTGAGGTGAGTCATATATACGTGCGGGGATGGCGCGCTTCACTGCAACATGGCCCGTGCTGAATATCAAGTACCCCGCTCAAAGTGCTGTTGCCGAGTTATTCCGCCCATTTAGAGTCGCCCGTATCTTGTAACGTGAAGGTAGAAACAAAAAAACATGCGTCCATGAATTTCAGTGCTTATGCTCACGTTTATACATATATTCTTATAATTTCAAGGGTGAAATTTTATTATTCGAAAGCGCAAACATCAAAAGGGAGGAATTGCTATGATAATTAATTACCTGCAATTGTTATTGCAATAGTTCAGTAACAAGTGAAGCATAAATAGAGCGACATTGAATTCATGTATTAAAGATTCAAATTGGATACAGAACTACATTTACATATACCTTTCACGGCATTTATTTACAATAGATATATTTCTGTTCACAAAACTGAAACAAAAAGTGACTTAAAAAATTTAAAGTAAAGGAAAAACGTTTAGTATTGTGCGCTTCTCCTCGCCATGTTTGGAAGAGGCCAACATTAGTACGAACGAGAAAATAAATTAAAACCTCTGACTAGTACGAAACAGTACACTGAGATAAATACCATTAAAAATACAATGCTTGTCTTTCGGCAAGATTTAAAAACTTAAAACGTGTACGGTTTTAAATTGATGTGCAGACGATTTTTTTTAAAGAACGAAACGCGTTTTCAAAGCTTGAACTTAACGGAGGTTCGTGATTATGTTGTAGCGAAATATATTGAAACTGAAATTGACGGGTTCTGTACATGCATAAACCGATAACACATCAAAATAAAGAACCATGTTGGTTTTATTTACATTGAAATGTGTCCGCATTGAATACATCATTCTAAAACATTGCCGCCTGCCCGTATATGGTGACGTTTGTTTTGTATCCCAAATAATGAATGGACTTTTCTTGAGAATGGGTTATGTGAGGATGCAGATATCTACTTGATGTTCTCTTAGGTTACGAACTAGATTGTTCCTTCGGCGCTGTGACTTCTGAGTCATCGAAAATAATGAAAAATAAACTTAGGCATTTATTCCTAAAACTCTAAAGGAGATCATCTTCGGGAAACAGAAACATAATAAGTACCGAATTGGGTTTCGTTATAAAACTATATGGATTCTTAAATAATTTTTGTAAATATATATGGAAATTAACAACAGTTTATGTCTGAAGAAGGTAAATTTTTCGTAATATCGCTCGTCTCTTATATACCATGTTTATGATAAGATCGTTTCAGCAAGAGACATGTTAACGAGTACATAGATTGGGATATGATATGATAACCATCGCTAAGGAATGTAAACTAAAAATGTTAATTTGTAATGTTGCATTACCACACTGCAGCTAAATTATTTTTATTTAATTATAGTAAGTGATATGCCAGAGAAGAAAAAGTATAACTCTAACCATAGATAAACCATATTTTTGCTATGCTGTCATTGTTGTTTTTGGTAAGGTAATCTTAGGCCCTTACGAACGCGTGGAAGACAGCCACGTAAGTTGTGTTATTACGAGGAAATGTAGTTTCTTCACCATTGCAAGGATAACGATAAAAATCTGTTATCTAAGAGATTGCAGAGTCCTGGCCATGCTGTGCTGCCACATGGTATGTTCAAGGGCAGGAAGTGGCAGCGGCTCACAAAAGCACAGCAGGCAGTGGAAATTGCCTTCTAAGCCAGGGTGATACTTGTCGTGCTGTGCCGCCATCTGCCCGTGTCTAGTGCGTACGGGCAAAGGCTGTTCATGACAAACAGAGCATTTCTGAAAACCCTTCTTAGGATTTATTTTATACACATTGTGTATTCTTCCACCATATGTACAGTTAACCTTGTCATGGGCCGAATCTATTTATTCATGCGTTAATCAATTGAGGCGGTAAAATCATTAGAGAGGTACACATTTCACAGATATGTTAAATCTTACACTCACAGGCACTAAAAAAAGGCAAAAGAAATTAGTTCAGTATTTAGAAATGTTTACCCAACACTTAACACTTGTGATTCAACGTTAAGACATGGTGGAACTACTTTCCCTCCATAATTTCCAACTTTACTGAGCACATGCCGGTCAAATTGGACAGTGATGTTTTTCAAAGGTTGATTTCAAAAATGCTTAATTAACCATGTGCAGCCTATAAACCCATATCAGCCACCAGCTAAGCGAGAATGCTGTGTCGTCACAGTTGTGCTAAGTGGCAAGGAATGCCAGCACCTCACAATTGCACAGTACAGTGCCAGCGAGACTAGGGGGTGATGTTAGCCGCGCTGTGCCGCCACAGTTGTGTAGAGAGGCATGAAACACCAGTACGTCACAAGTGCACAGCACAATGGCAGGAAGGCAAGAGGACGACGTTGGCCGCGCTGCGCCGCCACAGTGGCGTTCCGAAGGCAGGAGGTGGCAGGCGCTTATCGGCGGGTGTTGGCGCTGGAGGATTTGTCCGCTAAAAAGCTAGCGCGACCTCGCTCGACTGTTTCAAGGGGAAACTTGGCATGGCGTGAGGTGGAGATTAACCCCAGAGGTGGGGTCGTCCCGCACTTATCGTGGTGCGCCAATCTAAATGAAGTACAAAGGCATAAATGGCTGGTCGCGCCTTTAGGTGACTCCAGCAACTGTGCTCACAGCTTTAACACGAGTTCCAGTTGTGCTGCTGCAGCCTTCCTTCACCCTCACTCTAAACTCACTCTCGGCTGTAACATTAAAAAATTACATTATATGATGTAACGCGTATCCGAGTGTAACCATGTCTGCACTATATTTATTTTGGTGAACTTTTAACACGCGTCGAAATTCTTTACATTTTTTACTTGTGCACGTAAGGCCTATACAGTAATGGTATATAGCAGCAGCATCTTCCTCCAAAGCTATTCGGGTTCGATTACCAGCGTGTCACAACCTGAAAATTTGGCGGACGTTGCCGGTTGCGAATGGATTTTCTCGGAGCACCACCGTTTCCCCTCAACTCTTATGGCCATATTCCATGACAACTCAGGGATGATGGAGGTAATTGAAAACTCAGAGACCAGCACATCTGAGGTGTGTAGTGGTGGGTGTATGCGGCTCACTTCTACCTATGTCTTCAGCCTTGGTGAATGTGCAGATCTTGACATATTTAACACTTTTATTTTTCGGGATACAATTAATGTGTTTTGAATTTTTTTATTACTGTTAATGCATATTTCGATTAATGCTAGGCGGAAATCCTTTTCTTTGCCTGCACTTTCAATCACAAAAATATGAAAGTATTACAAAAAAAAAAAAAAAAAAAAAANTAGAGTTTATGTCATGCTATAAAAGAAGAAATGTTTTACACACATCTGGGTGGTTTCGGAACGTTGTTGCTCATTAAGAATTTCTGCTACGTTCTGTATGATTCTCAAACTATGTATTACTTAATGCCAAAACCGATACGGCGATCTTGGCTACGCAATTATATCAGTACCAAATGGTTCCAAACTACCAAAAGATACATTCTGCCATCAGCTATATGCAGTGTTGTATTGCATTTAAAAATTTACATATTTTTGCCAGAAATATAAGTATAACGTTTTGGCTTTCCAACACCCACTTTGCTCAGTTATCTGTCCGGCGGGCGGCTTCTGTCCGAATGTACAAATTACTGAAACAATATACGTTCTTTTTTCAGATAAGATTTGGGCTTATATGTAGTTTATAAGTAGGCAATCTCAACATAAAAGGCATGGACGTGAATGCAAATATTTGCAGGCGCAGTATTAAAGCAACGAAGCAAGGACATTTATAAGCGGTTTGATTGGAGTACGAATTCGGATGTTAAAGTTCAAAATATGAAGATTGTAATGCACACTATGCTGGTGCAGTCTTCTTCAGCATACTTAGTAAGAAACATAGGCGTCACTGTTTCAACATGTGATATTGAAAATTCTCAAGTTAATTCACTAGCTAATGTTAGGGAGCTGCACAGAAGGTGAAAATTAATCCAACAAAGTTTATGGAAGGAGAAGCTAGGAGTCGGCAGTTTGCCGTTGGCGAGCGAGCGGATCCGATGTATCGAGACGACGCGACGGAGTGAAAATATCGATCACGCGGCGATCACAACGAGCTGATGGCCTTAGTGCTGTGCGGGGGTAGGCAGGGGGTGTCCATTGTGCGAGAGGTTCATGACGTCACTCACTCACAACAGATAACTCTGTTTCGACGGGGTCACATTCTTCGGTCTCCGGGTTCGGCGCCCAGCTCTAGCAAGCAGGAGACGGTTAGGATGGGCGACTGTACGATGACTTCACGTCTCACGTAACACACTCTAAATCGGAATCAGTTAATATTTACAAATTGCAAACTGAAACAGTTTCATCAGGAACATATAAATAAAAAATTCCTTCAGTTAAAAATAAAGCCACTACTTCACAAAGTAGAACATCAATTGTGTATAATTGATTAATAAATAAGTACCAGGATTTTTAAAGAAGCAGTGCATTCTGATGTGAAATAAATAAGTACACCTATTTTGTTGCAAAACAAAATTACTAGGTATACAAAAAATCGGCGGATGTGGTAAGATCGAATCTCGGCCCAAAATGTAAAAAATACTCCGACCCCCATAATCAGTCGTCTTAACACCTCCCCTCCTTTGCCAATACTCATTTCCACATATAAGTTTCGTGACTTGGAAATACTTCATGCTCTTGAAACAAACACGTATTTTTCATACGGAAATGTCTTTGCAAGGTTTAAACGCTAATCTGAATTAAATTTAGTTGGTATTCTATGCTATAAAAGTTAAATATAGTGGTTTAAATTAACAAGAGTATCGCTGTTCTATGGTCTCTTCTACTTTATAACGCAACGAGATTTTACAGAACGAAACTAGTTATTTTCCAAGACAGATTGATTAACTTCAAAATAACAGTTTCATTCAGTGAAATCTCTATGTGTTATGAAACGGCGGATACCAGTGAACAGCGATACACTCGTTGAATTACACAAATATATTAAACTTTTAAAACACAAAATCTGAACTTAATTCTGCTTAGATTAGCTTTTAAACATTTCAAAGATATCACGTATGTAGAGTGTAGGAATATTAAGTATTTTTACACCACGAAACGAAACTTATTGCAGTTTGCGTTTATATGTTTGTGTATACCACACAACATACGAGAGCATACCGAGCAGTGGCAAAATAAGAGGCATGGTAAAGCGACTGATTTTAGGGGTCAGTGTACGTCTTACAGTTTGGACAGGCCATCAATCCTAACCTCATCCTCAGATTTTTCTATATAGGTTATATTTTTGTTTTGCGACAAAATAATTGTACTTGATTAAATTCACATCGGAATGCACGTTATTTTTTAAATCCTGGTTAGTAGAATAGTTGTGATGAGTCTGGGACAATGTATTTTTAATGGGCCAAAACTGGCATCTGGCACCGGCCGGCTGATATGTTGTGACGTCACCCAACCATCATGTTGGATCTGGCTGACCTTGATCTTGACCCATACCCGTGATTTTGAATGACCTTGAACTTCAAAAAATTCGAAAAGATCCCAAAAATGTATAAACAATTCCAAAAATTTATAAAAGTCTATAAAAAATATTTGAAACATTTATATAAAAAACATTATAAAAAAACTATTTAAAAACGTACATTTCTGGAGATTACACCACCACCACATTCACCAATTTTTGTATTAGTTATTTAATTTGTCAATTACTCACCTTCGTTAATTAGTCGGCAGGCCTCCGCCTCCTTCTAACCTCCATTCTCACCGTACGACATCTACTGTGCATTTAATTTTAGTTTTTTTCCACTAGAGCGCACAGGTAAGTTCAGATATTTCATTACATCAGGTCACGAGGCATCCACGAGAAACGTAATCTGTAGCAACTCCTGATGGAGAAAAACAATTTTTGGGAGACGAAGCCTCGTATATGTAAGGCGCATCGTTTCAGCGGCAGCAGCGACGGCGACGATAGGTATGGGTTGGTACCACGTGCAGTATTCACGAGTTGGCAGCCGTGAGTTGTACTTTGCTCTTCCTGCAACACTAGCTATCGAAGGCGCGCGGACGGCTGGAGCCCGGGAAAGAGCGAACATCCCGCCTACAGTAGTGACTTCACGCTAGCTAACAAAACTTGGAATATTTCACAATTGAAATATAAATTCTAGCATAAATATTTATTATGTTAGTCACGAGTATATACAGACACATCAAATGCGAAACAACATGTAGTAAAAATCATTTTAATGTTTAACCCTCCACACCAAAGTCAATTTTGTAATAATTTACGGGAAAAAATAAAACCCCACACGCAAGTTGCCAAGAAAAAAAATTAGCTTTAATTCGTAAACAATTTACATTATGGTTTGTCCGGGAAGGACCCTCCCAGACGAGTTGAAATAACTTGTGACCAACTTGCTAACCGTAACTTATCATCGCTACCCTACCAGTGAATAAATATTTTAATGTGAAAATATATTTTGTCCTCGTATCATTTCACATAAAGGGTTATCTAGTTTACGTTAAAATGTGACAGGCATGCTTTGCGTACCCGGAGTCGTTTTTACGCAATTTCTACCGGAACACGAATTAGTCAAAGAGAGAGAGAGAGAGAGCGAGAGAGAGAGAGAGAGAGAGAGAGAGAGAGTGTGTGTGTGTGTGTTTGGTGGGCGATAAAACTATAATCATTTTCTGAAATAATCTCGTCTAATATGTCTGTGATATTTCGGAAGTCATGCAATATGTATGGGCCCTGCCAATATGTAAACTATTTTCTTCTGCTTGTTTTATATCATACATTGGACGATGAGTAGGAGTAGGAGTAGGAGGAGGATTGCTGAGTAGGATTGCTGATAGTGGTGCTGATTGTGGTGCGTGTGGTACTGATTGTGGTGTGTGTGGTGTTTGTGGTGCGTGTGGATCGCAAGTTAAAATACATTTCCCGTACTTTAAAATAAAATTATGTAGTCCTACCTCCAAAGCTGAAAGGTGAATATTTTATTTAATAATCTCGCTTTAAAAATATAAAGCCAGGTCCCGGTATATTTCATCGCTTTCTGGGTAAACTATGTCGAACTGAACATTTTTGTAATGACTGTATTTGCACTTTGCACTAAAATTGCCTAGCACCACGGCAGGCCTCCACCACGCTTCACTATTGGTCTTTGGAAAAATGTTGAACTTTTTACAGAGTTACGCGCATCACTATGGGTGAGGTCCCCACCATCCTTCCTAATTGACGGTTGCGCGACTTGTACTATGTACAGAACCACGCATCACCACGGCGGGCCCCCACCACGCTTCTTAATTAGCTGTTGTGCTACTTGAACTTTGTACAGAGCCGCGCGCAACACCATGGGCGGGCCCCCACTTGCATTGCCATTCGTCCGAACTTTGTTCAGAACTGCCTCTCAGCCAATGAAAATTGCCTACAATGTTTCCCTATTCGTCGTGCAAAATTCACAGGGGCATGACAAATGGAAATTTCCAGCGTCGTTTCTCTATTCGCTGTCGCAGAAATTGAACTTTGAATTGCACTGCTTTCCGACCAATGAGCGTTCCCCTCGCAGTTGCCTTTGAGCCCCACCATGAAGGCGGCCTTAATGGGAGGGGAGATAAAAGTTTTAGGGTGTTTTCGTAAAATTAAATCTAAATTAACAGTGTCAAAATAAATTATTTCTCGTAATTGCATAACGGTGTTAAAATTAATTTGTTGGAAAATTATGCAAATACAGCAATTTTTCCTTTAAAATCGACGAATATTAAGTACAAGAGAGAGCGACCTACGGGGAAGGGACAGTGACCGTCCGCGGAGTGATACAAGAAAAAAGTTCCCAAAATCTGATATAAGCTAGAAACTCACCTGCTTCCTTCCATCCTGTCTTGCGAATTTTCTTCGTGCGATTCCGAGCGCTTCTCATGTACGGTCATTTTGCTTCCAGAATAGCTTCATCAGTTTATTGGTAAGTAGAAATTATTTTGCTTCTGCTGTCAACTTTGTTTAGGAAACCCACCATACGCTTTTATAGAGCATAGGAAAAACTGTTTGTGTGTTAGGTATAAACGTGCGTCTCCGATAAATTTATATTCACAAAAAAACTAACACCCCAAATCTTTAAGTGCNTGTGTGTTAGGTATAAACGTGCGTCTCCGATAAATTTATATTCACAAAAAAACTAACACCCCAAATCTTTAAGTGCATTTTCCATTTAGTATTGCCGCAACTGACCTGGCAAGAAGCGAGTGTGCCGTCAGCTGTTGCCGTACGTGACATGCGCGATATTGCATTGTGCACGTCACAAGGACGAGCGCCAAGGCTGCCAGCGTCCAGCTGAGCAGGCGTATATGGGTTACGCGAAGATCTCACTAGTTGCGTCCTACATTTTTTGTACAGTAATTTTAATCATGTTTGTAAAAAAAATTGCATTATATTATCGAGTTTTTTGGCATGATGTGAATTTTACAGTGTTGTGNTGTGTGTTAGGTATAAACGTGCGTCTCCGATAAATTTATATTCACAAAAAAACTAACACCCCAAATCTTTAAGTGAATTTTCCATTTAGTATTGCCGCGACTGACCTGGCAAGAAGCGAGTGTGCCGTCAGCTGTTGCCGTACGTGACATACGCGATATTGCATTGTGCACGTCACAAGGACGAGCGCCAAGGCTGCCAGCGTCCAGCTGAGCAGGCGTATATGGGTTACGCGAAGATCTCACTAGTTGCGTCCTACATTTTTTGTACAGTACTTTTAATCATGTTTGTAAAAAAAATTGCATTATATTATCGAGTTTTTTGGCATGATGTGAATTTTACAGTGTTGTGTGTGCTAATGTATAACAAATTAATTGCTAATCGGCGAATCGACAGGCGCGAGACAAGGAATTACAAGTACTCAATACTTTTTTTCACAGGAAAAGAAAAAAATGTTCCAATGTTAGGACTTGCCCACGATTTCATATGTAAATTTTGTATAATTTTTTAACGTTTGTCGATAAGAATATCTGTGTAAGTTTGTAGGTTTTTCTCCTGGTCATTCAGTGTAAAGCTGCCTTTCGTGCATTCCGCTGTGATTGCAGTTGAAACGCTCCAGCCCGCACCTCTCATTTCTTTGCTTTGGTGAGTTATACAGAATGTTGTACTACTAATATTGTTGAAATAAAACCACAATCCCAGTAATTTATTTTAAATTTCAATATAAATTTATTTTAAATTCAAATATAAATTTATTGAAATATTAATATTTCTTAAAAATAAATATCCTTAAAATTTATAGTGTAAAAAACCACAGTTCCATAGGAGCGGTGGTACCCGAGATTTCTAGTGTTAATCTTCCTTAGCAGCTCCTGTGAGCCGGGTTCGATTCCCAGCAGGGAACTGGTTATGTCGGCACGCTCACTCAGCCGTGAAAACCCCTTTCTTCCGGTTACAAAGCATGCCATATATTCTCGATAGAAATGTTTTGCCACACTTGTTCCTTTTTTTTAGGTAAAGTTAGCTCACATAGATAGCGATATTCTAGGCTAGCGATATCGAGAAGGCGGTGCGAAACAGCCTGGCAAACATATGTGAAGAGGAGGGAATATACGTATCGAGGGGCTCTGGGTGGACATTACAATCAGTCAAACACCTGCAGCTGCGTGCCAACAAGCTGGGCCCACTTCGTGTATCGTCCCTCATCGAGCTCCCAGAATCAATAAGAAACAGGAAGGCCATAATCAACCCGTAAAACACAAACGACCATATGTGTTTCAAATAAGCCACTTTGACATGTTTTGTAGAAGGCGAAAATCCGCAGCGAGTCGACCACCGTTACAAAGCCCTCGAATCGAAATTGGACTCTTCAGGCCTCGAATTCCCAACCCCGCTGAGGCATATAAATATTTTCGAGATAAATAACACTGGGATTTTCATCAAAATATATGGCGTAGACAAAAACCAAAAGATCTACCCTGTACGTGTGGCCAGTGAAGAGAAGGATCAGCACATCGACTTTATCCTCCTCGCCGAAGATAGGAACGCCCACTATTGCTGCATAAACATTTTTCAGCGTTTGGCGAGATCGCAGCTGACAGCCCACCATGATGAAATCCATATTTGCAAGTGCTGCTTCAGCTATTATCATGATATGCCACGAAATTCCCGACTATCGGGGCAGCAGTGCCTGGAAGAACACAAAAAATACTGCAAATAGAATGCCCCACTGTGTGCTGAAATGCCACAGACGGGGGAGGATGGCAAGCCACCAATATTTAAATTTAAGAACTATCACCACATTGATAAATTATCCATCGTTGTTTATGCAGATTTTGAGGCCATTCTGAAACCGATTCACACCTGCGAACCGAACCCTAGCTGCTCCTACACATACGCCTGCCAGAAGCACGAGGCACATAGCTTCTGCGTTTATATACACGTGGACGACGTAATCCCAGCAGCACTAACATCCACGCTGGGCTAGGGCCCTATTACATACACGGGTGAAGATGCGGAGAAAAAGTTCATGGAAGCGATTGTAGATATTGGCAACAAAGTAAAATATATTTATGCTATATCGAATCCTATGCAGTCACTCACCCCCGCAGAAGAAAATACCAGCTATGCCAGAGCGGCACGGTGCTGCTATTGCTCTGCTCAAATCACGCATGAAAATTACAAGGTAAGGGACTACGACCACTTCACCGGACGGTACATCGGACATGCATACTTCAACCACTTGAGCTACGATGAGAATTTTATGGCCAGGCAGCTGGGGAATAACGGAAAAAATATTTTCTTCATTCCACACACGAGCGAAAAAAAAAAAAATTTATTTTCATAGCAGCTGGGAGACAGATTTTCTATCCAGTTTTTAGATACTTTCCCGTTCATGGCTTACAGTATGGCATTCTTGGCTAAGCGCCTGCCTCTAAATAAATTTAATAAAACATCCAATATCTTCAGTGGAAGCCAACTGCCTCTTGTCACACGAAAAGGCGTCTTCCCCTACGATTATGTCGACATCTGGGAGAAGCTGGACGAGCAGCAGCTGCCTCCGAAAGAGGCTTTTTACAACAGGCTGACGGACTCTGGGATCAGTGATTAAGAATACGCCCACTCCCAGAAGATACGAGTATTTTAAGAGTTTGGCTGTAGCAGTCTTAAGGAATATTCAGAGTTGTGCCTGAAGACGGACGTTCTTCTCCTGGTGGGCGTCTTCAAAAATTTCAGAAATTTGTGTATGTCAACATACAATCTCGATCGTCCACATTACATCAGCACGTAAGGGTTCGCTTTCGACGCCATGTTGCGAATGACGGGGATCGAGTTAGAGCTTTGAACAGACTACGACATGCACATGTTCGCCGTGGAAGGGATCCGTGGTAGTGTGGCCCAGTGCGTCAATTGACATGCGGTGGCGAACAACATCTATGCGCCAGAAACATATGATCACAGCCAGCCTTCCACCTTCCTACAGTACCTCGATGCAAACAACCTGTACAGCTGGGCCATGTCGCTACCATTGCCAATACGCAACTTTCAGTGGGCCGATGTGAACATCGACGTCATGTCCGTACCACACGATGGGACGACCGGTTACATCTTTGAGATGGATATTGAGTATCCTGTGGTATTGCACGAGGAGCACAGTGATTTACCATTTCTTCCCATCAACCAGTTCCCACCGGTCTCGAAACAGTCAAAGCTTATGACGACGCTGGAAGACAAGAGCTGCTACATCGGCCATTACCGTAACCTCAGGCTAAGGATCATGGATTGAAGCTCGTCAAGAATCACCGCATGCCACAGTTAGAACAGACTACATGGCTAAAGCATTACATAGATTTATATACTGCAAAGCGACAGGTGGCAACCAACGATTTCGAGAATTTTTTAAATTAACAAACGACGCAAATTTCGGAAAATTAATGGAGAACAAAAAGAAACAGGAAAAGAGGGAATTGGTGTGTAACGAGAAACGATTCAAGAAATTTGTGGCAAAACCGACATTTCTGGACAGGACAATTTACCAAGAAAATCTTTCCCTGATTTGACTGCAGCACGAAGCCGTACTTTTCTACAAGCTCGTTTATGAAGGGTTCGCGGTGTTAGACATGTCCAAACATCTCATGTACAGGTTCGATACGGAAATGACATCGAGCTCCTATATAAATACACGGAATTTTACGAGGACATGGTTTCGGACGCAAAGTTCTTTGCAGAGTTTGACACCTGCGGCTATCCCACGAACCATCACTGCTTTTCGCACATCAACAAGAAGATACAAGTTCAAGGACGAAACTTTATAAACACAAATGCGGGGGAAAAGTCACAAAACATGCCAAGGGAATTCAGAAATGTGTGGTGAAGAATAAAATAAAATTTGAATTCTTCGTGGATGTTTTGAACAATCATACGAGCATGAGGGCGAAGGCCTGCGTAATTGGCTCGCACCAGCATGTCCTGTATTCAGAGTGCATCAAAAAAGATGGTGCTACGATGGACAGTTGACAAGCGACTCATATGTGAAGATGGTGTACGCATGCTTCCCCAACTTATTTTGTACTATTTAAATTAGGGGATTTCTTTTAGCTATAAAGATTTGATTTGTGAATTTCTATGAACTGAAGAGATTAGTAGTTATCTTTTTCGACAGATTCCTGATGCAACAGTTTCAACTGACAATCATAAGATTTACTGATTTCGATTTAAAGTCCACATTACAAGTAACACATTCACTGGCGTTATTTAATTATACATATTAGAATCGTTTCACGTGTATGTTCACGTGTAGCTCGTCAATGTAAGACTTTTGCGTGATACTATTGACATCACGTGATCCTGCTGGCCAATCACAAAAGGGTGAAGTTGTATTATCTTCGCTTTTCATGTGTTTTTGCCATGTAGTTTGTTCACGTGTTTAAACGTATTTTACCTAGCGCATGTACCAGCCTTTTTATCCAGAAATGAAAGACTAAAGGATGATATAAGTTAGGCTATATCATAAATTAAATCCAAAATCTAATGATGCATTTGTTAAGAAAAGTTAAAGAAAGCTGCACAGAAAAAGTAGTTTTACTGCACGTATATATCGTAATATATTTGTTCAGTGGGGAGAAACAGCCCGTAGGTGAGGAATAACTCACAGCATTCTAGTACATGATTGAAAATAATTATTCCATTTATAAATTCGGTGATATTTACAGGGTTTATGCACTGCTGAAAATTTCAAATTATGCTTAGCGTAAGTATCAAAGTGCTTAACTGCAAAGGTAAACACTACACGAATTATTTGGGGCCGTGGTGACTGAGCAGCTACACTGCTCGCCTCACACCTAGGCGAACTGGGTTCAATTCCCGACCGGGTCACTCCAGATTTTTGCAAGTGGTAATCATGCTGGACAATGTCGCTGCTCGGCATGTTTTCTCGGGGATCTCTCGTTTTCTCCGTCCTTGCTTTCCTGCGCTGCTCCATTCTCGCCTCATTTCACCCTCTTCGGCTCTCAAGACCCAAATCTTTCCACTCCACTCCACGAATTATTTAAAAGAATTTAATCTTGCCAACCCCTCTCACGATTAAAGTGCGCATATTTAAAAGCAAGTTACCAGAGTTTTCGTGAATTTGAAAACTCTTTTCTGACAGCCAACTAGTAATGAACGGTGTACAGTGAAGTAGGGTGTAGTGCGGTCAAGTAGGAAGTTGGCGAGGGGAATACAAAGACCAACATGTTCCTGCAATGGTGAATACAGAAAGAAGACTTTCTTATAGCGTGTCTTAAATTACAGTAAATGTCTACATGATTTAAAAAGTATCAATGGCCAATAGTCTGTATCCAATGGTGAATTCAGCTATCTGGCACCCACAGACAGAGTTAAGCATTTTCACCACTTTCTTAAAGGAATGAGCGGAAAGGGAACTATAATCATATGCATTTTTTTTTTGCGAGAACGGCTTCTAGTTAATTTTACTAAAAAACTTAAGTTCAGACCCATTATATTTAATTCAGGGNTAAATTACAGTAAATGTCTACATGATTTAAAAAGTATCAATGGCCAATAGTCTGTATCCAATGGTGAATTCAGCTATCTGGCACCCACAGACAGAGTTAAGCATTTTCACCACTTTCTTAAAGGAATGAGCGGAAAGGGAACTATAATCATATGCATTTTTTTTTTTGCGAGAACGGCTTCTAGTTAATTTTACTAAAAAACTTAAGTTCAGACCCATTATATTTAATTCAGGNTTTTTTTTTTGCGAGAACGGCTTCTAGTTAATTTTACTAAAAAACTTAAGTTCAGACCCATTATATTTAATTCAGGGTTCTAATTTCTACGCGTCTTAGGTGTCTGCCCGTAAATCATTGTCGTTCAGTATCGGAGAAACCTATTTATGGTTGTCGCAGTCAACTACCAAAAAGTATTCTCATTAAGACAGAAATCTTTTAGGGGAAATCAGGTGTCACTAAATGCAGTACCTACTATCAGTTACTCTACCACTACTAAATCCTACTATTAATACAACAGTTGCGGAAATGATGCATTTTTTTACAGCGGCAACAGAACAGAACTTGCGATTGTTGAGCATTCCATCCATTAGACGTAAAATACTGCTCTTATTGCTGATGGAAGGCAACGTGTGTAATGAGTAGGAGAAAGTGATTTATCACGGGAAAAGATGACTGCCTGTTAGGTTTCAAGGCACTGTGTACCTGGCTCGACGTTTATTTTCTTTATTGGATCTCGTCTTGTGTGTTGCGCGCTAGATATTTCCCCAATTGACTGACGTGTGTGTGTGTATATATATATATATATATATATACTATCCAAACATATAAACTAATGCACTACAGCNATACTATCCAAACATATAAACTAATGCACTACAGCTGTTTGAAAGTTATGTTGCCTCAAAATATTTTCGCTATGTGCTTCCATCTTCAGTAACTTTGAAATGCAAAAAAAAATTAATAAAAAATAAAATTTGAAAATGGTTGAAATCCAAATCAACAATAATAACTCAATGATATTATTTTTGGAGAATGTGACAGCTAAAGTTATTTTAGAAATGACATTTTACTTATTCGTACACCCACTTTCCCATTATTTCGAAGTTTTTCAGAAACTGCTGCTTATAACAATCTGCAGCCCTGGGAAGATGCCAGAGTCTTCCTAGGACTAACAAACGCCTTCCTGCGTCTGTAGTATGTTAGCTGACTCGCTGTAGCGGACGAGGCGTATTATGTGAGCGTTGAAACAGCCGAGGTGCGAGGATCGAGTTGCCACGTGATAATTCGCCACCTAACCACAGCGCTACGCGAGCGTCTCGCAAGGTCGTTCCAAACAGCCCCCTGAGGCTTCGCTTTCATCACTGCCATCACTCCGTCATCGCGGTAATTAATAGTAATGCCATTTAATGGCCTACAATTGCGCCATCGGTCGGAAAACGGACAGCTCCTCCCGCTACACTCGCGCGACTTCGTCACAAAACAGCTTCGCCAGGAAAGTTAACCTCTTGTAGTGCACTCGCACCATTTCGTCACAAAACGCAGCCTGTTCGGAATATGCGCAGATCCTCAAGGTCCACTAGCACAATTTCTTTACGAAAGGGAGTCTACTACGAAAGGGGGCCGATAATATTAGTACAGTCACTCTTTTTCGACACGAAAAGAAGACCTACCCATTATTCTATGTTCGCATCCCTTCACTNATTAATAGTAATGCCATTTAATGGCCTACAATTGCGCCATCGGTCGGAAAACGGACAGCTCCTCCCGCTACACTCACGCGACTTCGTCACAAAACAGCTTCGCCAGGAAAGTTAACCTCTTGTAGTGCACTCGCACCATTTCGTCACAAAACGCAGCCTGTTCGGAATATGCGCAGATCCTCAAGGTCCACTAGCACAATTTCTTTACGAAAGGGAGTCTACTACGAAAGGGGGCCAATAATATTAGTACAGTCACTCTTTTTCGACACGAAAAGAAGACCTACCCATTATTCTATGTTCGCATCCCTTCACTTCGGTACTCTAAACGGCCGGAAAAACAACGGCCTTTGCATTAAGAACACTTTTTTCAAAGATGCGAACAGATTCCGTAAATTTTTATTAAAGGCAATTATTCTTGAAAACAAAATCCTCTATGGTTATATATTGCGGTATACAGCGAAAATATGTCGAAGAGCATATGTTAAAAAAACGTTTCTTTTGTGTGTTTCTGTGTTCATGTGATTTAACGTGTTCTACACGGTTCACCTGTCTGCAGATGAAACACAGACGTCCAGTAATACAACAGCAGAATTCTCGTTGGCCCATTCAAATCGGAAATAGTACTTCACACAGACGCTAGTCAAAATCTAAATGTAGGAAAATCTCGCGAGTTCGACGACCTCTAGGCCAAATTTCAAAATAGTTTGTACGTTGAAGCCCATTGGCTGTTTTTTCTGATAAAGGAAGGCTGTGACCGGGCCTGCATTTTGCATTGCGGTTATTACTGTCAACGAATCTTCTAAGACGTGTAATTTAAGTCGCGGACCAATTGTGAAAGTGACCCAACATGCGGGTATTCGAAGCCCGCCCTGTTCCCAAAGGAAACTGCGGATTTTTAGGTATGTAATAATTTACCTTATGAACACGATGAAAGAGGCCTAAAACATTCACGAATTCATAAGATATCACAATTTTATGTAGGTCTAAGTCATGCAGATATAAACTACCCATCGGTTGCTTGCTGCCACTAACACAATGTACTTAAAAAAACAGAGGTCAAACAGCCGCATATACGGCGAAATCCAGCATCGCACGCCAGCAAAATGGCGGCACTGGCCAGCAAAATGTTGCAACGCCGTTTACCAATCAACAATTTGTCATCTACTCGCCAGTTGGCATCTCCAGCCAATAAAGAAATTTTTGCATCACTCAGTAGCCATTCGGACATAAGGTCCGTTCCCAGTCAATCAGAGAATGGGTACGCCCACATCAAAGGAGAATTGACACTGTGCACTTACCTACTCTGTGCCTCACTTGGAGGAGATGATTGGACCTTAAATTTTGTTGCCTGTATATTATTGGCCCTGGGTTCTTCACGAGGCGTCAAATAACCCGCGAAACAACTGCACAACTACGACAAACCTAGTAGATTTTGAATTCCAACATGTCCGGAAATATATCTGCGTATTTTTCATGTCCCCGTAAATTGTATATCATGTTACAGATAGTACAGCCGCTTTGATTGGGACGTCATTATCTCACCAATTCCATTTGCTGATTTCTAGAAGACAATGAGCATTTTATGTGAAGGTGTCTGGTGTAGTGTGGACCAATATGGTGGTGGTAAATGGGAAACTGACACCAACATAATTAATGTACCTGCAGTGAAGTGTATAGAATAGGTGACTCAATGATAGCTTATCTTGAACTTCGGCGAATTTGTATCGACGGCGAAGTGTTCAAGCCATATAATTAGTTACACCCGATTGTCACGAAAATAGTTTCTGCCCTGTGTTTTAAATCACTTTAATCCAAACTCATTTTCGCGATTGCATGGATTTTATTACTAAGTGTAAGTTATTAGTTGTCTGCCCGCGAAGCACACACGTTCAATACAAAAATAACATCTTTTTTAGCCTATTTTGATTGTATCATTCAAGAATCTAAATGTCTTCTCACAAAGAGTGGCGACGAATAATTAGCGGCACCTGTTTTTTTCGCGAAAATATTATATGACTAGTGTAACTTCAAGACACTTTTAGTTCATGTATATTTAAGTGGTTCGACAGTTTAAATTATCACACGTATGATATGTATCTCCGCAAATCAGGGATGTTCAGTGTCTGCGTAACGTAATTCTAATTGGCCCATTCTGGCAAGAAGATGTATTCTCACAGAGACACCCGAACGACAGTTAAAGAAAAGTTGCAAGTCTTGCCTGCGCGAAAGTCTTTTCGCGAAAAGTAGGTGGGTGTCCTTATCAGTATCTAGAGGCAAACTGCAGACTTGCATGAATGATAATGGTAACTAACTTGCATGGGACTGTTTTCGTGAAATGCAGGTGTCCCTATATGTAACAGCGATGACCACGAGCGGAAATCTGGGGTCGTGCAGAGTTTGTTGTGGTGGGGGGAGGGTATGGAGAGCGGAGGACGGCAGTCGGTGGCATTTGGGATTGAGGTCGTGGCTGCAGGCGTGGGCGGAGGGGGTCGGCGATGACAGGGGACGCGGGCCCGCTCTCCAGAAGAAGGCGTGCAGCCGCGGGCAGGCGGCGCCCCAGTTCAATGGCCGGGGCCGCCCCGGGTCGCCAGCCGACCATCCACCCTGCTGAGATCCGTGCAACCTCCACAGCTGCACATCTCACTAGTCCCTGCTTGCATCCCCTTCACTCTCGCCATCCTGATACATTACCTTTCTGCCGACGGGCACCTCCACATTCTGTCAGTGGAGAGTGGAGAGATTTGGATTGCTGTTAACATCGAGGTCTTGAGAGCCGATGAGGATGAAGCGAGGTGAGTATGGAGCAGCGCCGGAATGAAATGGCGGGGGATAAGTAAGATCCCGAGAAAACCCGCCTACCAGCGGCATCGTCTGACACGTTTCCCCTTTCGAAAATCCGGGAGCAATCCTGCCGGGAATCGAACCTGGTTCACATAGGTGGGATGCGAAAACCTAACATATTTAGCTGATTAGTGGCTAAACCTTGCTGGCAAGGAGGTTAACAGGCTCTGACTGACGAATGGCGTTCCGACATGATACTGGTCAGTGATGCCATCTTGCTAGCGCATGTGGAATGTAAGTACCCTGTGGCCAAACCAGCATGTATCGCTTGCTCGCGAGCGGTCGCAGTAGGTTCAGTACCCACAGGATCCACGGCTTCTGCTGCTTGCGTACAGTACAGTAGAGTATTGGGCGAGCACCACCATATCTTCCAACACGTTACCAGCCACCACGGGTCTTCTGGTAGCAGTAATATCACCCACTACTTAACGAGTACAGAAACGGAACAGCCGCTTGTACCACGAACTCCAGTTGCACACGCCAGCGAAATGGTCTCACTCGCCCAGCAACATTGCGCAACGTCTTTTACAAATTAAAACTTCGAAACTAACTTGACAATGGGTTAACCAGCCAATAGAGAAAACTTTGCTGTAGACACTAGCCAACTGGGAACAAGGCCCGTTTCCGGACCCTAGGGCACACAATATGAGACCGAGTACGTCTAGATCGAAGGAACCACCATGTAGTTTTGAGTGACTAGATTGCATTTTCTAGGCTATAACATGTATTTTTAAGATCCGCAGTTGTTTTCCTCCATTATTTTTAATGCAGGTTGTTTAAGCTGCCAATACAATCTAAGAAAGCCCCAGAAATGTGTAGACAGAAAAAAGAGGCAGCAAACAAACAGCCTAACAAGTGCTCGTAGGCCTGTACTGAATATAGGCACGGACTGAAGGACGAATGGTAAACCCTTTAAACTCAATTGAAATAAATGAGAAATAAGAACTTTATTCGCCATTATGGTAAATGCCAAGAAAAATAAAAAAAGGCCGGCACCACTGAATACAACAGTCAACAAAAATAAGCGTGTATTGTCAACAAATTTCCACAAATTTACAAGAATATTTTTTTGAAATGTAAACTGAATGTACCGGAAGGTGTCCGAAATTATAAGATATGAAACTGATCTCTGTCATTAAATCCGTGTATGCGTGTCCTTTCCGTGGTCACCGTAGCTTCGGACATCGGAAAAGAACAATGTGGAGGACACGCGAAGTGTTCTACGTCGCATTAATATAATAAAGAACAATGCGGAGGACACGTGAAGTGTTCTACGTCGCATTAATATAATAATGAACAATGTGGAGGACAGGTGAAGTGTTCTACTTCACAGTAATAAAGAACAATGTGAAGGACAGGTGAAGTATTCTACTTCGCAGTAATATAATAAAGAACAATGCGGAGGACACGTGAAGTGGTCTACGTCGCATTAATATAATAATGAACAATGTGGAGGACAGGTGAAGTGTTCTACTTCACATTTATAAAAAACAATGTAGCGCACACGTGAAGTGTTCTACGTCACAGTAACAAAGAACAATGCGGAGGACACGTGAAGTGTTCTACTTCACATTAATAAAGAACAATGTGGAGGACAGGTGAAGCGTTCTACTTCACAGTAATAAAGAACAATGTGGAGGACATGTGAAGTGTTTTACGTCACAATAATAAAGAACAATGTGGAGGACACGTGAAGTGTTCTACGTCGCATTAATATAATAATGAACAATGTGGAGGACAGGTGAAGTGTTCTACTTCACAGTAATAAAGAACAATGTGAAGGACAGGTGAAGTATTCTACTTCGCAGTAATATAATAAAGAACAATGCGGAGGACACGTGAAGTGGTCTACGTCGCATTAATATAATAATGAACAATGTGGAGGACAGGTGAAGTGTTCTACTTCACATTTATAAAAAACAATGTAGCGCATACGTGAAGTGTTCTACGTCACAGTAACAAAGAACAATGCGGAGGACACGTGAAGTGTTCTACTTCACATTAATAAAGAACAATGTGGAGGACAGGTGAAGCGTTCTACTTCACAGTAATAAAGAACAATGTGGAGGACATGTGAAGTGTTTTACTTCACAATAATAAAGAACAATGTGGAGGACACGTGAAGTGTTCTACGTCGCATTAATATAATAAAGAACAATGTGGAGGACACGTGAAGTGTTCTACGTCGCATTAATATAATAAAGAACAATGCGGAGGACACGTGAAGTGTTCTGCGTCACATTAATAAAGAACAATGTGGAGGACACGTGAAGTGCTCTACGTCACAGTAACAAAGAACAATGCGGAGGACACGTGAAGTGTTCTACTTCACATTAATAAAGAACAATGTGGAGGACACGTGAAGTGTTCTACGTCGCATTAATATAATAAAGAACAATGCGGAGGACATGTGAAGTGTTCTACTTCACATTCATAAAGAACAATGTGGGGGACAGGTGAACTGTTCTACTTCACAGTAATAAAGAACAATGTGGAGGACAGGTGAAGTGTTCTACTTCGTAGTAATATAATAAAGAATAATGCGGAGGACACGTGAAGTGTTCTACTTCACATTCATAAAGAACAATGTGGGGGACACGTGAAGTGTTCTACGTCGCATTAATATAATAAAGAACAATGCGGAGGACACGTGAAGTGTTCTACTTCACATTCATAAAGAACAATGTGGAGGACACGTGAAGTGTTCTACGTCGCATTAATATAATAAAGAACAATGCGGAGGACACGTGAAGTGTTCTACTTCACATTCATAAAGAACAATGTGGGGGAAGGTGAACTGTTCTACTTCACAGTAATAAAGAACAATGTGGAGGACAGGTGAAGTGTTCTACTTCGTAGTAATATAATAAAGAATAATGCGGAGGACACGTGAAGTGTTCTACTTCACATTCATAAAGAACAATGTGGGGGACACGTGAAGTGTTCTACGTCGCATTAATATAATAAAGAACAATGCGGAGGACACGTGAAGTGTTCTACGTCACATTAATAAAGAACAATGTGGAGGACACGTGAAGTGTTCTACGTCGCATTAATATAATAAAGAACAATGCGGAGGACACGTGAAGTGTTCTACGTCACATTAATATAATAAAGAACAATGCGGAGGACACGTGAAGTGTTCTACGTCACATTAATAAAGAACAATGTGGAGGACACGTGAAGTGTTCTACGTCGCATTAATATAATAAAGAACAATGCGGAGGACACGTGAAGTGTTCTACGTCACATTAATATAATAAAGAACAATGCGGAGGACACGTGAAGTGTTCTACGTCACATTAATAAAGAACAATGTGGAGGACAGGTGAAGTGTTCTACTTCACATTAATAAAGAACAATGTGGAGGACAGGTGAAGTGTTCTACTTCACAGTAATAAAGAACAATGTGGAGGACAGGTGAAGTGTTCTACTTCGCAGTAATATAATAAAGAACAATGCGGAGGACACGTGAAGTGTTCTACGTCACATTAATATAATAAAGAACAATGCGGAGGACACATGAAGTGTTCTACGTCACAGTAACAAAGAACAATGCGGAGGACACGTGAAGTGTTCTACTTCACATTAATAAAGAACAATGTGGAGGACAGGTGAAGCGTTCTACTTCACAGTAATAAAGAACAATGTGGAGGACAGGTGAAGTGTTTTACTTCACAGTAATAAAGAACAATGTGGAGGACACGTGAAGTGTTCTACGTCGCATTAATATAATAAAGAACAATGCGGAGGACACGTGAAGTGTTCTACGTCGCATTAATATAATAAAGAACAATGCGGAGGACACGTGAAGTGTTCTACGTCACATTAATATAATAAAGAACAATGCGGAGGACACATGAAGTGTTCTACGTCGCATTAATATAATAAAGAACAATGCGGAGGACACGTGAAGTGTTCTACGTCACATTAATATAATAAAGAACAATGCGGAGGACACATGAAGTGCTCTACGTCACAGTAACAAAGAACAATGCGGAGGACAGGTGAAGTGTTCTACTTCACATTAATAAAGAACAATGTGGAGGACAGGTGAAGCGTTCTACTTCACAGTAATAAAGAACAATGTGGAGGACATGTGAAGTGTTTTACTTCACAGTAATAAAGAACAATGTGGAGGACACGTGAAGTGTTCTACGTCGCATTAATATAATAAAGAACAATGCGGAGGACACGTGAAGTGTTCTACGTCGCATTAATATAATAAAGAACAATGCGGAGGACACGTGAAGTGTTCTACGTCACATTAATATAATAAAGAACAATGCGGAGGACACGTGAAGTGTTCTACGTCACATTAATATAATAAAGAACAATGCGGAGGACACATGAAGTGCTCTACGTCACAGTAACAAAGAACAATGCGGAGGACAGGTGAAGTGTTCTACTTCACATTAATAAAGAACAATGTAGAGGACAGGTGAAATGTTCTACTTCACAGTAATAAAGAACAATGTGGAGGACAGGTGAAGTGTTCTACTTCGCAGTAATATAAAAACGAATAATGTGGAGGACACGTGAAGTGTTCTACTTCACAGTTATAAAGAACATTGTGGAGGAGAGGTTAAGTGTTCTACTTCACAGTAATAAAGAACTATGTGGAGGACACGTGAAGTGTTCTACGTCGCATTAATATAATAAAGAACAATGCGGAGGACACATGAAGTGCTCTACGTCACAGTAACAAAGAACAATGCGGAGGACACGTGAAGTGTTCTACTTCACATTAATAAAGAACAATGTGGAGGACAGGTGAAGTGTTCTACTTCACAGTAATAAAGAACAATGCGGAGGACACGTGAAGTGTTCTACGTCACATTAATAAAGAACAATCTGGAGGACAGTTGAAGTGTTCTACGTCGCATTAATATAATAAAGAACAATGTGGAGGACAGGTGAAGTGTTCTACTTCACATTAATAAAGAACAATGTGGAGGACAGGTGAAGTGTTCTACTTCACTGTTATACAATAAAGAACAATGTGGAGGACACGTGAAGTGTTCTACGTCGCATTAATATAATAAATAACAATGCGGAGGACTCGAGAAGTGTTCTACGTCGCATTAATATAATAAAGAACAATGCGGAGGACACATGAAGTGCTCTACGTCACAGTAACAAAGAACAATGCGGAGGACAGGTGAAGTGTTCTACTTCACAGTTATATAATAAAGAACAATGTGGAGGACAGGTGAACTGTTCTACTTCACATTAATAAGGAACAATGTGGAGGACAGGTGAAGTGTTCTACTTCGCAGTAATACAATAAAGAACAATGTGGAGGACACGTGAAGTGTTCTACGTCGCATTAATATAATAAAGAACAATGCGGAGGACACGTGAAGTGTTCTACGTCACATTAATATAATAAAGAACAATGCGGAGGACACATGAAGTGCTCTACGTCACAGTAACAAAGAACAATGCGGAGGACAGGTGAAGTGTTCTACTTCACAGTTATATAATAAAGAACAATGTGGAGGACAGGTGAACTGTTCTACTTCACATTAATAAGGAACAATGTGGAGGACAGGTGAAGTGTTCTACTTCGCAGTAATACAATAAAGAACAATGTGGAGGACACGTGAAGTGTTCTACGTCGCATTAATATAATAAAGAACAATGCGGAGGACACATGAAGTGCTCTACGTCACAGTAACAAAGAACAATGCGGAGGACAGGTGAAGTGTTCTACTTCACAGTTATATAATAAAGAACAATGTGGAGGACAGGTGAACTGTTCTACTTCACATTAATAAGGAACATTGTGGAGGACAGGTGAAGTGTTCTACTTCGCAGTAATACAATAAAGAACAATGTGGAGGACACGTGAAGTGTTCTACTTCACAGTAATAAAGAACAATGTGGAGGACAGGTGAAGTGTTCTACTTCGCAGTAATATAATAAAGAATAATGTGGAGGACACGTGAAGTGTTCTACTTCACAGTTATAAAGAACAATGTGGAGGAGAGGTGAAGTGTTCTACTTCGCAGTAATATAATAAAGAACAATGTGGAGGAGAGGTGAAGTGTTCTACTTCGCAGTAATATAATAAAGAACAATGTGGAGTACACGTGAAGTGTTCTACGTCGCAGTAATAAAGAACAATGTGGAGGACAGGTGAAATGTTCTACTTCGCAGTAATAAAGAACAATGTGGAGGACACGTGAAGTGTTCTACGTCGCAGTAAAAAGAAGTTATCGTTCCTGTGGCAATGAAGGTATTCAAACCACTTCAACATCTAGTTTTAAAAAATGAAAAGTGTTCAAGAAACCACTAGTAGCAGATGAAATACGTAAAAAAAAAAAAANCATTGCGGAGGACACGTGAAGTGTTCTACGTCGCAGTAAAAAGAAGTTATCGTTCCTGTGGCAATGAAGGTATTCAAACCACTTCAACATCTAGTTTTAAAAAATGAAAAGTGTTCAAGAAACCACTAGTAGCAGATGAAATACGTAAAAAAAAAAAAAAAGTAACATTTTGTTGTACGTGTGTGAGTGTGTATATATATATATATCCTGGTAAATGCAGACATTTGACAGCTGAATAGATTAGATCTTGGGAAATGCAGCACAGTAAGTAATTCGATTTCAAATTGCCGCGCCGCGGAAGCGGCGCAGTGGTGTACGCAAGCCCACTTTTTGGAGGAGGCAATGGGAAAGGCAGGGTATTTTTTTCTTCAAAATTAGAGATATGGTAATGGGTACCTATAACGTGGGGGTTCGGAAGTAATTCCCCCGGGTAAAGATTTATTTTGAAGGTCAAAATTTTACTGTAAGTAAACTTTATTCGTGACAAATTATGTGTGTTCCACTGACATTTCAATTCATTCAAAATTCAAAATTTAATTTTAAACTTTATTACATAATCAAAAATAAAATTACTTTTCTACAGATTTACTTCACGGAAGGCCAGTGAGTCACGGAAGATACTTTTCAGTATGACGATAACTATCCAAACATTCGGATTCTCGAGGGAGGCGATCGCCCCGATTGCTCTCCTTGCACACGCCGTGTAACCGCTTGTAAAACATCTATATACATTTTAATTTGCACCTAACCAATTCACTTAGAAATATATATCTGAAAGGGCATAGTCGGTCGCAGAGAAAATTTAAATATTTTTTAATTACGCAAACAATATGTCTAGCAAAA